>BLFK01000866.1:451553-466571 GCA_014634185.1 Astreopora myriophthalma
AAGGCAAGAAGAAAAAAAAAAACGAAAAAAAAAAAAAGCTGCTTGTATACGTCGTGTAATAAAAGAGCTTAACTGTTTTCTTAATCATGGGTCAACTGATGTTTTTTAATTAATGCATTGTTCTTACAGAAAGGTTTCTATCACTTTAACTGGTAAAATTACGCTGTCTTTCAGAGTATTTCGCATACCTAAATTACAGAACACCCTATTAAGTTGAAATTTCAGAATAGACCGTGCACGTTTTACAAATGGCATTTTTAATTTTTAATTCATGGCTAGATACAAGACGTCTGTTCACAGGTAAGAGACTCCCCGCCCTTCCCCACTCCTTGCCCTCTAGCGCGTGAATAATGAATTCAAGGGTAAAACTGTTACAAGCATTTCTGGGAGAACTACAGTTTAGCGGAGCAAAACGCAACTGATGCAACACATAGACAGAGTCCATGGCCGTTGATTTGTATACAAAGTATGGTATTTCGACATAAAAATGAATGAAATGAGGTTCCCATCTATAATCCGCCCTTTATACCATCCTATTTAAACTCATCAACGTCTTTCACGTACGATGGCCCATAGAGGAAAGTACTACCTACATTTTATTATCGCCCGATAAACTCTCAATATGTTCCGCAAACTTGTCGGCGATAAATTGACATTCATCAGGTGATAATTTTCAAATTATCGCGCGATATGACGCCCTGCAATGTTTTTCAGGCCTCTATAGAGAGTTTTCACGTGAGGTCATGGTGGCCGCATTAGGGAGCTTACGAAACGAGGAGGACGACTGCCACGAGGACGTCATTTAAAAATATAAGTTCGCGTTATAGGTATCACTATGCAACCATTTCATGTCGTTCCCATTTAAAATGGGTGATAAGGAAACTGTCGAAGAATTAAACTGGTATGAACGGGTTAGAAGCGTAGAGAGAGAACTGAAAATTCATCGTCATGTGCTGACCTCCTCCAGAGAACCTTGGATTGGGTCACTTGGCGTCGTTGTTTAGGAGATGACGGCAAAGAAATGTACCAAAATGTAAAACGCACTTGCAGAGCGGGCAGAGCCATTGCTTTTGCTCATTAAACCTTATTGTTTTGTGGCGTTGCCATCGCCCGCGCCGTCGTCGTTTCGTAAGCCCCGCTATTGGTGTCCCTAAACAAAGACACAGCGGCCATGTTAGTGTTGCAAATGATCCTTCGGGACTTGAATTCAATTCTCACGCAAACATTTCCCTTTGTTTTGGCTAAAAAAAATGACTGCTGATCACGTGAATGAAAACACTCCATTATAGAAGTTGCTTGATATAAATTGTCTAGATGAGTGCAGTTATTCACTCCCTGAGGGTGAATAATGCGTGATCCAAACAGAGCAAAATGGCCGGCGTAAACTCTCGTTTCGCCAGCATTTCTGAATCCGAAATATCGAGAATAGACGATGATGCTGTTCCAGAGAATATCAAGAAAGGCATAAAATTTGGCCTGAAATTAGGTAAGAGAAGACTACACATTCTTTGAAGCTTCTGTAAACACTTTCGCGCATGCTTTGTACGGCTTGAAAGTTTTCCAAGCATGAATTGAGAAGTACAAAATACGTTGCGGTCCTTTGTTTTTTTGTTTTCGAATGCTGTATTGTCAAGAGACGTAGCGTGATTGGTTATAAGCACTCAAGCGTAAACGCTCTCCTAGTTTCGTGCAACACGAAATTCAGCAATGCATTTTGGGCGAATTTGGGCCTTTGAGTCGATTTTGGATGGTTTTCTTCTGCAAATGTTGAGATTGAGTGTTGTTCAGATCACTTCGTGTTTATATACTAAATCAATTATTCTGTGAAATCGAGGTAAATAGTGGCAGAATATTTACACCTCCGCTTCGCGGCACGGTAAATATTCTGCCACTATTCACCTCGATTTCAAGGAATAATTGTCACATGTCAGGCGCGTAGGAGGGGGGGTTCGAAGGGTTCGAACGAACCCCCTTTGAAGATCAATAATGGCGGAAAAGTTCCTGTGGTCGAAATACATCAACCAAAGAAAAATAGAGATATAAACCCGTTCTTTAGGCCTTATGTCTTACCCTCAGTAAAAATAAAAATTGTCAAGAACCCTTGGAGATTCAAAATTTTAATGACGTTTCATTTTTGCGGTAAAACCGCATACCACCGAATAGCTATCAGAACTTGACAGGGTGCGGAATGTACATTGAACTTTCTTAAACAATTATGCCGTCGAAATGATGTATATAGCTTAAAAAGCTGCTGTAAAACAAAGTTGTGATTTGCCTAAAATGGGTCTCAAAATTCAGGACATGAGGTTTCTGGGAACCTAGATTTTCAAAAATTTCCGGGGGAGCATGCCCCCGGACCCCCCTAGTAAGAGCGCCTCCGGCGCTCAGCAAGATTTGGGGCTAAACGAACACCCCTATCGAAACCTTAGCTACGCGTCTGCATGTTGGCTTCAAGCAGTTTCAGGAGTCAGTTCCCAATGGAACGACTGACACTACAGCATTGCAAGGTATGCGACGCCGATATCAGATATGGCATAATAAGAAACACTAATTCTTGATAAACGGTATCCGGTCATCGTAACGTTTTATCCTTCTATGACCTTCTATGACAACAAACACCCTTTATTTTGGCTTGAGTTGCTTATAGATCGTTTTCACATGACGTCACGGCGGCCAAATTGGTGTACCTAAAAAATCCTTCGGGGAATTGAATTTCATTTTTATGCAAATATTTCCTTTTGTTTCAGTAAATCAATATGGCCGCTGGTCACATGAGTGAAAACGATCCCTATCTGGTAAAACTGAAGGTCTCTTTTATTTCTTGTGACTAAGTTTTTAAAAAAGGATTCAGTATCACTTTAACCTAGTCTTTTTAATCGATTGTTATGATGTAATAATCAGTGTTTCATTTAATGCCAAAACATCAGCATTACGTGGTACATCAATCAAAGGGAGGGCTGCTTATTTTGCAGACGAATATCAAAGCAAGCCCCGAGTGACCGTCAGTGCTAGTTGAAAGTCATTCGTTTTACATTTGGTATTTTGATACTAAATCTAAGCATATGTTGATTGCCATCAATCGGTTGCTTTTAACAAATGGGGAAAATTTCACTCCTGATGTATGGAATGCCCTACACATAACCATGAGAGAAAAACCCACCATAGATGCATTTGATCGTGAGCTGTACAAAGCCAAATTTTAATGTTATTTCAAATCTATTTCAAATCTGTATATGTTTTTAAGCTTGTAATCTTCTAGCTTCATCCGCTTTATTTTATTCCTATAAGGTATGTATTCATAATTTCTTTAATTTTGTTTAGATCATTGAGCACCACGTGACAAACTTCACTGATAAAGACTGATGGTTTCAGTCGAAACGTCTGTTAATAATTAAGACCAAAATTCCAGAAAAAGATTTAAATATTCCGCATCATTGAACACCCTTGTCTTAGGCCTTCTTCCCGCGTGCAACGCGAGGAAAGCGAAAGGCTGTGTTGTTCTCTCCGATTTATCGAGGCATATCTAAACCGGACAACATCAAAACACTATCTTAATAATAGTCGGAAATAGTACGAGACAATGTCTGGCTTCCGGCCAGCTGTGGCAGTTCATGCAAGGCAAACGAGGCACTGTCATTCCTCTCTCGCGAAACGCCCCTGGAGGCCAGGAGCGATAAGAGGCGGCTGTATTCGCAGGCTACTGTTTCCCTGAACCATCAGTGGAAGTTAAAACTTATTAATAAATAGACTTGGTACTTGTCTCCTCAACCATTGTTTGTTACCACACTGAAATTGCACTTCAGGCGCGGATCCAGGATTTTGAAATGGGGGGTGAATTTTTGTAATGATGTAATAGAACCAAAGCCTGGTTGAGGTGTTTGAGGTCTGTGCATCAGCATGATTGATTTTCGATGAATAATTAACATTTTCGAATTTAGGGCGAACGCAAATGCCAATTACATTATTTTAGATTTGTAAATTCATTTGCGGATTTCTAATCCGCAAACCAGTCATCGCTTATGCGCATTCTCCACCTCAATCAGAGAAATCAGAGAAATCAAATATTATTTCAATATTTGAGGGATAAGAAAAAAAAAATGAAGGGGGCTCAGAAAATTAACCCATTTCACCTCCCCTGGATCCGCGCCTGCACTTTTCAGTTTGGTTAATATGTTATTAATACGTCATTGCCTCGTCCATTTATGGTAATCTGATGGGATATAAAAAGTCCTCGAAGGCGCACTGTCGTCCCACCCGCCATGACACCACAAACATTCGACAAATCTTATGTATTAGCTATGGACAAACTAACCGACAAACTTCAAGACGATTACACTAAAAATCTTATTCGGATTTCTCTTGACTTGCAGAAGGATGAACGGGATGCGCTTCGTTTTTATTATCGTCGACGTATTCCACCAAACGTCACTAACATATTAAGTATTATACGTTCATTGGAAACTACTGGGAATATCTCTTGGGAAGATGTGCGTTCACTCCAGGACAGTTTGCAAGTAATAGGTAGATTCGATCTTGCTGAAAGCTTATTTTCCTTTGAAATTAAGAGGTTTCTAGCGATTCTTCTAGACGTATATGCGAGGAAGGTAAACGGCGTTGACACGACTTCTCGCTTTCCCTTGGTGCAACCGGTAGCTGAAGACTTGGTAAAAATTACGACAGAGTTAGTTGAAGATCCGTTTAATAAACAGAAGTTGAGACTGCTGATGGAATCAACGAAGAGTATTCAACAAGTTCTTATTGATTTTGAAGTAGAACTCAATCGCAAATCATTGGATTCTTGGAGTAAGTTTACTGCATTGGTTATCATCACCGGAGAGATTGTCGCCCAATCTATGACAAGCGAAGACCGTTGTCGAAAGCTGTGTGCAACTAAGCTTTGTCTTACTGCGGCTGACGAGCTCTGTTCTCGGATGAGGAAACTTAAGGGAAGCTGGGTAAGCTAACAGAATCATCAGATGCTCTGACAGTTGTTTATTTTCGCTTCATCTCTCGTATAAAAGAGCTGATTTCCAATATCCGGTGCACACACATTCGACGCGCTTCCCCCTTGTTATATGAGACGATATATTATTGATAACTTCTGTAGATATTGCTGCGTACACACAAGCCTTTTGCACGCCGTCTCCTATTTTATTCGAGGTAGAAGTTACAAAATAGAGGATATGATTATTCGTTCTTGAAACAACCTGCTTAAGAATAGTTGTTCTCGCTTTGCTATGGCCGGCCGCTTCTTTGGCTGAGATCACGCAACTGAAGCTGATTCCTTAGTATTGCATTGCGTATGCTTACCGCGCGTAAATTATTACGCCATTAGAAGCGCACGCGAAAACTCGGAGCGATTTTTATTGACACCGAGCTTGAAATGACAAAGAATGGTCATTTTCTTCTAAACGAGCTTGGTGTCATAATTATCGTCTTCTTGCACTTAATGTTAATTCTCTTATCCATCCTCTTTGTACTGCAAGACAAAAATCATGTCAGAAAAAATTGTCAAAAAAAAATTTATGGGTAGAAAGCATTCGCGTGCATCACTCGTGGACACAAAACTGTGTTTTCGAGATCACACACGTGAGGAATACTTGTTTTCGGTGCCTTTTTAGGGCATATGCCTATGCCATAGAATAGACCTTATGTTGTTACTGTGTCAATCCGGTTCTGCTTCTTGTTCCTGTGAAACAAAGTGAGAACCGATGGAATAAACATCGGCAGGAATATTTTGCAGGTTGGAATTTAATTATAACTGGAAAACCGCTGACACTTAAAAGAAACGTACAAGCGGTAGACTTACCGTGACTGTTACGATCGCTCCGTAAGATGGCTCCCAACGTAAATGTAAATGCCAACTTATCGATCGACACGCTGAGACCAGTCAAATCTCTTCAAAGCCATCTGCATGGCTGCTCCACAGATGTTTCCGTCGATTCTAGATTTGGCTCGGGTCTTCCCTCAACAACAGAAGATTGCCATCACAAATAAAGCAAATAAATAAAGAAATGAAATAATATGATTTTAACAGACGGAATATATTAGCACAAGCTCGCTGTGCTTCCATTTTGGTACTCACATGGAAGAAACCAAATTCAGCAGCTATTTCAGATGTTTTTTCAAAACCAATAATTCATTGCAGGCTTAAAATCATAAGAATATACTCTCCTCCAATCGCTTCGGCCGGTTTGGCATTTACTTGGAAGCCATCTTACGGAGCGATCGTAAACAGAGTCATGTAACAGTCACGGTAAGTCTACCGCTTGTACGTTTCTTTTAAGTGTCAGCGGTTTTCCAGTTATAATTAAATTTCAACCCGCAACCTGCAACCTGCAAAATATTCCTGCCGAATAAACATGCCCTAGATTGCATCAGTTTTGAGTCGATTGAACCAGATATATCTCTGTAAAAGGCTTGGTGACCAATTTCTTAAATGCACATTTGGAGTGACTATAATGTGCGGAACAACCAGGGAAACGCTTTAACCAAAAGAAATTAATCTTATGTCTACTTCACTTAGTAGGGAATCACCATAAAAGAACTCGGGATTTGTGCTTGCTTTCCAAAAACCCCGAATTGCAGCAACATTATTTTGTATTCGAAGAGCTAATGCATTTAAACTGGATGTTCCTGCACGTTGCATGTTGTTTTAAATTCTTTGATTCTGACAAAACCGATGATTCATTACGAGATGCGAAACAAGCCCAAAGGATGAACACACACAGACTCAGTTAATGTAATGCAATCTTAGTTAACAAGTATTGTGAACAACAGAGCAACGTTCCACACAACCTCGACAGTCAACATTAAACTCTGTAAGTCGTTTGACTGCTAAACTAAGGAGACTAAAGATAGTAACTGTAAATAAACAAGAATCGATAGTTAAAAACCTTTCATAGTTTTCAGCTCTTTAAGTGAGATATTTCTGCAATAAATAAATAAATAAATAAATTAAATAAATAAATTTGTGACATTATGTTTGCTAATATAGAGTTGCAGAACTTGCCACGGAAGGCTAATTGAATACGTTATGATTACTTTTCAGGTAGATTTCTGTAACCATGTACACGAGCGTCATCGTGTAGTTTACCATCGGAACAGTTCAGCATTTGATGAACCCAACTTGTCCGCTGAGGGGAAACTGATAGCCGAAATAGTGCAAGGTCTTCAAGACACAAACTTTTTCACGTACGCTGACGTTTAGATAGACAGATAGATAAGTGATGAAGTATATAAAAACTATGATAAAATATACAAATATAAAACTATTAACCTACTTGAGTATACGTAAAAATTTTACGTAAAAAATGATACGTAAAAGTGATGAAGTATATAAAAACTATGATAAAATATACAAATATAAAACTATTAACCTACTTGTGTATACGTAAAAATTTTACGTAAAAAATGATACGTAAAAGTTATACGAAAAAGTTACAATAATTTATTTCAAAATAACATGGCTGCACATGTAGTTATTAATAAAAAGGAGACCTAGAGGTTAACCCTATATCAAGGATCTCCTAAAGAAAAGATGGAAAAATCAATCGAGGTCACTATAAAAAGTGGTTGATAAAAATATGTAGAAATCAGATAAATACCAGATAAATATCATTAATAAGTATAAAATGTCCATTCAATAAATATTCATGTGATTCTTCAATCTAAATTTAAACTTGTTAACATTTGGACTACCATGGCAGTTGATTACATTACTAACAGATAAATATCATTAATAAGTATAAAATGTCCATGCAATAAATATTCATGTGATTCTTCAATCTAAATTTAAACTTAACATTTGGACTATCACGGCAGTTGATTACATTACTTGAAAGATCGTTCCAAGATTTGATTATTTTAACAAAGAAGACAGGAGATCGCGTCCATAGGGCGATTCGCGAAGCTCTTTTTTGTACCTTCTCGATTTCATGGATGTCTTTGGCTAGGTGTGGTGACCACACCGGGCAAGCGTATTCCGAGATTGAACGAACCAAGGTTTTGTACAAATTTGAAAAGATATCTTTATTTTTACCGTCTACTGTGCGCTTAAGTAAGCCAAGTACCTTGTTTGCTTTGTGAACTATTTGTTCTACATGTTTTGACCATTTCAAGTTATACAAAATTTATACGTAAAAAATATACGTAAAAGTTATACGTAAAAATTATACGTAAACGTTATACGTAAAAATTATGCGTAAAAATTATACAAATTATTTAGCTACAGAACTATAACTTGAGCTACGGAAGTAAAATTCGAGTAAGAAGATTTGAACAAACAAGACATTTTTATGAGTACAATGTTGAGATCCGACATGACAACAGAAGTACATTATTTCAATTTGGACTATGTTTAACTATGTTTTAAATAACTATGAGAATATTTCTCACTAAAATATTGAGATCCAAAACAATGACAAAAACTTTTGGTATAGTACTATTGACATTTGGAACAACACGTTTTGACATGATATGAAATTATTTGTGATAAAAATACATGTACAATGAAATTTGGGACAACACGTTTCAAACAACTGAGATAATTTGTGACCCAAACATTAAGATAAAATAGTGAGATACAGAAATACGAAATGCATTTCATTATAGAAGAAATAGTAAAAAGATAAACCAGTTAAAAAAAAAAAAGGAAAAGAAACAAAAAAGAAAGAAATTAAAAAAAAGGAAAAACAACAACAAAACAAAAACAAAGAGAAAAAAAAGATACCAAGAAACAAGTACCACTAACGAGTAAGTACGAACTAACACTGGCGGAAAAAGTAACAACTACAACTACAACAACAACAAATGAAACATGACAAGTTAAGGTGGTTTAGTTATGTCATTACACATTTATTTACAGATAAGTACATCAGGACTGACTTGTATGTTAAGAGGTTGGACTTGCAGAACTGTGAATAAAAGGATTTGACCCTAATTAAAGTCTCTTTGTGTTAGATGACCACAACCTTTATTATGTAACAACCAAGGAAAACTACTGAGGACAAGCATTATTACTTATTGCATGGCACGTACCGAAAAGAAAATATAGATGTTGACGTTTTAACAGTAGCAATTGCCATCAAAAAGGACCTAAGGTGACTGGTAACGGTTCCCTGTATTTTTCAGCACCTCTCCTTTAAAAGACCAATACTACCACTCTCTTTAAGTTGATACTGCAATTATGGTATCGAGCAAATGCCCAATCATTGGGGAACAATTTGAGAGAATTTTCTCGACATTACAAGTTACCATAGCAATGCTATATCCTGTTAAAACAGCTTTAAGTGCTTGTCACTCTAATACGAACTTGGTGACCCTCAGTTTTTATTGTCGAATTGTAATCAGCATGTCAAGATTCAACTTTTCGCAAAGTTTAGAAAAATTAATGGAAGTGGATTCAGAGCCACCTTAAATCTTCGGAAATTTAAATTTAAGCTTGGAACATAAATTTTCACCACCACTCATGCTTCACAAATAGCCTCCATGTTCCCGTGCATCTGTTCAGTTACTAGGGAACTTAAGCAAAGGCGTTTTAAAGTGACAGACTTCGACCGAAATGCACTATTTGTTTTCTTTGACATTCGTTTTGCTCTAACGTTCAAGCAAATTGTTCCTTATGACTAAAGACGCCAAGCAGTACAAAAGTGGTATCGTCAAGGCAGATTAAAACGGAAACCACTTGACTTCCGTTTGCCATCCGTTGCTAAAAAATGCCTATGCTTAAGGTGCTACCATGATGAAAAAAATCAGTTCTCATTTTTCTTCACATTTCGAAAGTACTTTTGTTGAGTGCTCAGCAGGTGAAATTTTTCGCAATAATTTCGGGAGGAAGACTTAACCTGCATTTTTTTTAATTTAACGGCCCGCCCATTACTTGGTGCTGTTCCGACTGACAAGCCCTCAGAGAGCTGGATCAAGGAGAATGTGGTGTCATTTAATCACTAGCTTAAAAATGGAGTGTGTAATTGCAGCTTATTTAGTATGCAGCAAAGGAGTTTTTTTGCTTTCAGATTGTCAAATTCATGTTCTGCATACTAATTAAGCTGCATTCACACATTCCATTTTTAAGCTGGTGAGTAAATGACGTCACTTTCTCATTGTTCCAGCTCTCTGAGGGCTTATCAGACGGAACCACACCAAGTAATGGCGGACCATTAAATAACAAATAACCAAATTCCTGTCAAAATAAATACCAGTGGTCATCCTCTTGAAATAACTGCATAAAATTTCGCATGCAGAATATTCAGCACAAGTACTTGCAAAATGTGAAGAAAAACGAAAGTACCACTTTGATCATAGAGTTCCCTAGTAATAGAGCCGAGAAAAAAGTAATTATACAAAAACAAAACAAAAACACGGGTACATGACGTCATCTTTGAGTTTGTCCTCTGAAAGATCATAAGTGAAAACCAATGAAAACATGTATAGAATTCAGTTTATTATATAACAAAAGATATCACTGTCACCATCAAGTCATCAGCATCCTCCAATCCTTCTGTCCAAGTGTGGAATACAGGAAGACTCCTCCCACACCACATTTTTGTGTTTCCACCAAAGCATCCTCAAGATGTGACCATTCTTCTGGTATTTTATTCTGTTCTTTATCGCTTTACCAATAAATTGGTTTTCAACACATTATCCCAATTTTGGACTACCGGTACATTAAAAGTACATTATCCATGCCTCTGTGTTGACAAGATCACACAAGCTGAGCCCCTGCATGAGTCTGTACAGCACCTTTGACTCGGTAATACCACGGCTTCATTGATGTGTTGGCCATGAGGTCTTGAAACGCATCCAGTCCTTCCAGTCCACTAAGCACACCATAAACTGCCTAAAAGCCAATATTCACATATCAGTCTGACTTACTGTTACGTCTTTTTTTCATGTTACATGTACAATGACAACTACTGTATCTTCCCATAATGCTATTTTTTTTTACCAGCAAATGTAAGAGGACAAACGTCTAAGAAATAATAATGTATGCAAAGCTGGGTTCTTAAGGAGCATACATAAAGAAAATACCCAAGGATGCATGATACAGTAGCCATGAGGACAAAAAGTACAAATGAACCAAACATAGAGCACCTATCAATATATATTTAAAATGAAAGAATGAATCACACCAAAGTAAACTCGTCTTTGCAGAATCTGTTAGATCGTCAGTGCTGATAACTTAAAAAGACATGTAAATACTGAACTATGTGTGTGTTTGAAAAACACATGGTTAAGGAGCATACATAAAGAAAATACCCAAGGATGCATGATACAGTAGCCATGAAGACAAAAAAGTACAAATGAACCAAACTTAGAGCACCTATCAATTTATATTTACAATGAAAGAATGAATCACACCAAAGTAAACTCGTCTTTGCAGAATCTATTAGATCATCAGTGCTGATAAGTTAAAAAGACATGTAAATACTGAACCATGTGTTTGAAAAACAATGGGAGGGAAGGAAATTGTTCTATAAACATGCCAATTTGATGTGCATGATGCCATAAATACACTTCCAAAATCCAACATGGCAGAGAGTTGACCTGGAGGAATATTGTGCTTTCATACAAAAAGTAGTTTTGTATCCTGATTTCATGTCAACTCGTTTCATCCCCATAGATTGTGAGTCAATTCAATATGTACCCAATTTCATTCTACTAAATTAACCTTCTCATTTAAGGTATTTGGGCACAAGACAACCACAATAATTTGTGACTATGGAGGTGTAAAAAGACCAAAAAAAACCAAAACCACCCCTCCCCCCCAACACACACACATGCACACAAAACAGGCAAGTGAGGTAGTTTTCAACTGGTGTTCCCAAGCTACACTGTTGCCCACTTAAAAAAAGCAAAAACAACAACAGAAGTGGCCCATTTTCTACATAAATCTTGTTGTTTTTGCAGTATTTCATAAACAGAGAGTCACACAATCTTCAATCTCCTCTTCCTCGTCCCCCTCCTCCTCGTTGCCTGAAATATCCCCTCCTTAAACTACTGTCTTAACTTGAAAAATTCTTGAAAGCTTGCGACTGAACCCCTCACCAGGTCAGCAAGATTTGGGGCACTGCCTCCCATGAAGTTCCTGCGACCAACAGCTCGCATCCACTTCTCCGCTTCCTCATACATGGCAAGTCGAACATCACTCGGAAGGTTATACCTGGGAAAAAAAATATCATTTGAGTCTGGTCTGTAGTGAGGAGTTCAATTTCGTTTATTGACATAACTACTGTCAGATGAGTATTGCTTTGAGGCCGTGCTCATTAACTGATTAGAGGGATAATTAATTATTGAAAGAGAATATCCATTTTCAATTGAAGCATTCTGGACAAAAATGTCCTAGCTGACTTTTGCAGGTTTTTTTTTGGTCATTTTGTAAATCACCCCCAATTGCCAAGGGATCTGAAGAATGCCGTAGTGCAGATCCACATAAGTGGCCAACATTTGCAACTTCAGCGTCTTAGGACCTTTCCCTGCTTTCTATCAAAGCAAAGAAAAAAAAAACCTGGAAACTTGAGGAAAACGACTGCATGAGGCTGGAAAAATTGAATGGTTACAGTAACGTGTGTAAGCCCAGATGAGATGTTTAGTGGTGTGGTTTCCTAGAAAAGGCTTTTATCTCCAAATTAAGAAGCTCTTGAACCATGGAAAACATCCTTCTTCGTTTTTTCCCCCATTTAAATTATTACTGCTATTCTTGTAACCTGGCAACTAAGTTTCCCTACTTATGTGCTAAACATTTGGGCAATGGCACAAAAAGACATCACAAAAAGACAATTATTATTCTCCCCATATTTTCATCCTCTTGCTCCTGGTACTCATTTCATTTCTTTGCTTCATTATTTTTTATATACAGCTTGGGTTGGGCCATTCCATACCTAATAATATACATGCAAAAATTTCACCATGCTGATTGGCTGAGAGCATGTCAATTAATCCCAAACAGTGCAGAAAGTTGAAATTGAGTGCAAAAAGTTGAAATTAAATTGATTGACAGGAAAGTCAGAACCAATCAAATCTTCTGTTTTCAAATCAAGCGCGTGCCCTGGATGGCGCAATTACGGCGCAATTGTGGCGCAATTTTTCCCTGACTGCGTGATACGCGTGCGTTTCTTCTGCTCAACCATCTCGAATTTTTTCATGTACATTATTAATAAGTAACCACATGATTTTTCTCGTGCAATTTGGAATAAATAAGCACTTGAAATTTTTTTCAAAGACTACAAATTGCACTCGCTCATACGGGCTCGTGCAATTTTGGTCGTCTTTGAAAAAATTTACTCGTGCTTATTTATTCCAAATTGCACTCGAAATCATGTGATTACCTATACTTAATTGCTGTTTATTGCAGGAAATTTGCCACAATTTTGCAAAATGACCAAACACCTTCGAAAAAGCCCTTAAGAAATTCCTGTCTAGAGCCCTTCAATAATTTATTATTGTATTGGATTAGACAATTAAAGTATTTAATGCATTTAAACTTCATTTGGATTAAAATGATGCACTAAAATAAACAATTCTTGAGCTTATCAAAGATGACACAATTGTATGTTTTAAAACTGACTTGTTTTTCACATGCTTCCCAATTATGTACATGATGAATGGCCCTGCAAGGTACGTTGAATACTTCTCAAATGTGCTGAAGTGGCTCTCCTTGGTGAAATACTCAAATGCCTGCATGGCTTCTGATGCAGTACGGTAGATATTTGGTGACAATGTGTGAACAAATGTGTTGTCCACCCATTTCCGCCACTTTCTTTCTTCCCTGCAAGATAAACAACAGTTGACAAAAAATTTAATAAACAGAACAACACACTAACGTAGCATGGAGTAAGGACCTGCCTCTCAAAAAGGTGAGTTATCATGCACGATCGAACAATGGAACGCTACAAACCCTCTTCTAAGAACCTAGAATTTAAGAACCTGTTCTAAAGGCCCAGATCTGAGTTTTTATTTGACTGTGGGATTTTACTGTAAAAGCAACAATGAAACTGTTTGTGCAGCAAATGTTGCCTTCAGCTGTGCCTTTTGGTCAATGGAAGACTATTAATTTTTAAAGAGCAATGTTTGATAGATCAGATATGGTGAGTTTTTAAAGCAACGAGATGCATGAACTCATTTTGATGAATATCACCCAGCCCATCTCAACACTTGTATTCAGAGATGAAGGTGATATATGTTGCACCTAACCAGCTAACCTGACCCCAACCTGAACATAACCCAAACTCTACAGACAGTTTCTGTAGCATGAAGCAACTAACTGAATTGCCCCCAACATCCCCTCCCGCAAGGGAGCCTGCAGCCGCTGCAGATACAATCAGCACTCTACTTTATTTCACCGACCATACACATCCTTGACGGCTGCCTTAATCCCGTCACAGAATGGTTCTTACAAAAAAAAGGAAATAGATATAACGAATTTAACACAAAATACGCTAAGAAGGAATGCAGGAAAACAAGCGACCGAAAACTAAACGTACCTTGTCTGGGATTTTGCATGAACAAACAGAAAAGGCGAACTGGCGTACAAAACTCAACTGATATAACCGAAAGAAACGTAGACTGAAACTAACTTATGCCAAGTAACTGGCTTAAGAATGAAAAGAGGTGACAAAAAGAAACCTATTTACATACGTAATGATATGTGGGCATTTATGGGGGTTTAAGGCGTACAACATAAGTGATAATGACTACAAAATATACACGGATAGAAGCTAGGGGAAAATAAATAATTGTAATGTTCAGCATTCAAATCAATGTGTTTAAATTTGTTTATGCGGTAACAGAGCCAGTCAATCACAGGGTTACCCAGGTGATATATTGCCACTAAACAGTTACAACCTTGCGTGAAGAGAGACATTGCACAGAATTTCATATCTAAGGTAGTGTTTTCTGGGAGTGTCAGTGTCTGGCATTTTTACTGGGTACTCACTTACAAACCACTGGCCACTTTGATAGGACAAAATGGTGAAATGCATATGTCAATCTGGACTCTTTCCAAAGGGAAAGGGTAGG
>BLFK01000866.1:468652-482971 GCA_014634185.1 Astreopora myriophthalma
TGTGTCCATGTTCACACACAACTTGGATACATGTAACAACAACCTGAACCAGATTCAGTGACCAGCGGTTTTTGTGGAAATATGGGTTTGTTTGGGATAGTCGTTGTTCAAACTGCAAACATACACTGCAACGACAAACCGTCCTCCCACTATTTAAGCTGTCACTGATGTGAGCCAGGCTTATTTAACATGGCGAATTCGAGATATTATTCATGAAACCAAATAAAACAAAATTCTTACCTGCTTTTTGTTGGCAATGACGAATGGCACTTTCTTGTACGCGGAGAAGCTGATTTCTTTCTTCCACAACGGACTCACCTCAACAATGGTGTAATTGATTCCGTAGTAATCAAGAAACGCTCGGACTTTGCCACAAAATGGACAGTTCTGGTATTGATACAGAGTTACTGAAAGTTTAGGAGTCTCCTCGTTGAAAATTGCGCCAGATTCGATCTCAGAAATACTGATCGGACGTGCTTTTGCATCACCAGTAAACATGCTGTAGGATAGAACGCCAGCGGCGGCGATGGTTACGCCAGAACAACCCGCCAAAATAGCCGTCAAGCGACGATGTCTTCCAAATGTATTCGATGTGTACGTACTGGAACTAATCAGTCGCCTTTTGACGGAGCTGACCCCAGCATTACCGCAACATTTGTTCAACGCAGAAGGTAAATTTAGCCGAAACACTCTCTTGGCCGCCATATTGACTGTATTCGGATATTTGTTATGCAATCCTCGTTTCCACTACTTCGCATCCATACAAGAGATAGGGCCAAAAGGGGTGCTCATATCGGAGGCAGATCACCTCATCAAGTTTTATTACTCCTTGTTTCAAGCCAAACGAAAAACAAAACAACAATGACAAAGAAAGGTTACACATCGTTCCCGTTTTCAACACAAAATTGTTTCAAGGTATTTCTAGTACCCAAAGGATCAGCTGCAGTGCGTTTCCAGTAATGTGCAGGAGCCCAAGTTCGACTCAACCTCGTTCCCAGGGTAAGATGAGAGACCCTGGGAACGAGGTTGAGTTCCACTAATCAAAACATCACTTGCATGCTGTCCCATATGCGGGAGCAAATATACACTGCATTGTCACAAACGAAAACACGACGAGGCTACATTTCCTGAAGGCTAGACTATGTTTGACGATCACAGAATATTTAAATTTTTGCCGGAAAGGCAAACTAAGGGTGCATTTTTCTGGGACTATTCTGTGTATTCCTGTTCCGGTTTAGGATTAACGGAATAACAGGAATAAGGCTTTCCAAAAAAACGCGTATTCCGAAAACGGAATGGTTCTTGCAGAGGTGACCTGAGAACTAACACTCGGAATACTCTGGACACGACTGAAACGTGCATTTCGCGGCCGCGCACGATTTAAGCGCCAAAATACCCCCCACCCCTGTGTATTCCGAGTAAACCGTGTTCTGTTTATTCCGTTTATTCTGGTATCGAGAGCACGATGAACCGAACGCTATTCCGGTCATTCCGAAAACGGAATAAGTCCCCCCCCCCCCCCCCCCGCAAAAAAATGCACCCTAAATAATCATTCATCTCGTACCTCAAGTCAGAAGGACACGGACGACTCTCAAAACATCCGTTGGCTTACAGATTTCGCTGTATTTTTCATTAAAACAGAAACTTGCTTCAAGAGAACTTTGGGCATGCGCATTCTAAAGTTGTTCGTTAGCCGTCCGTTGGTCAAGAGGAGCGAATACGCTAGGCGCGAGATTGGTCCTCATTAACTTTTGAAGTAGCTGGTGGTACTACCAGAGTAGATGATTATAATCAGAGCGAAAGCTGAGCAAGTCTAAAGCCACGCATTCCCCTTCGGTCCGACAGCTGTGGCCAGGCTGGTCAGTTTGCAAATAGAAAATAAGTTTCAAGGAATTGACGCATTATTGCTCCCTGCATTCTTTTAAAGTAAGATAAACTGTACCATCCTCAGAGTTTATTATTTTGATGGCGTTTTTTGCCCTCGAAAATGCCATAATGCATTCGCCAATTGCCCAGAAAGCTCGGTGAGTTCTATTAAATGGAAAGTGCTCAGAGTAACCGATTGTCTTGATTGTAAAATAACAGTCTGGTACATTTGCTGGAATTTGAGATAATTATAAATAGTACGCGGGAATATACAGCAGGGCCGAATGGTTCGAAGCAGGGTTTGTGCTAACCCGGGTTGAGTCCGGGTAAAACCTATAGGTTGTCATGGCGGTTATCCCGGGTTAGCACTAACCATGCTTCGCACATCTCGGCTTAGGTAATTATTCCAGCAAGAGCTTTGGTTTGCATCACGACGCATGCCAATAGGCCATTTCCGAATTGCTGTTTGCCTCTGGTTCAAAGCGAGTCTTGGTGCTAAACCATTCAAATGATAATGAAATTGATTTGCATGAAAATACACAACTCATTTGCATTTGAATGGTTGTGCACCAAGACTCGCTTTGAACCAGAGGCAAACAGCAATTCGGAAATGGCCTATTAATCGTTTTTAGTCTTGTGACCAGCGGCCAGATTGATTTACTGAAACAAAAGGAAATATTTGCATAAAAATGAAGTTCAGTTCCCCGAAGATCGTTCAGGTACACCAATATGGCCAACGTTTCTTTGTTTAGATACACAAATATCGCCGCTGTGAGATCACGTGAAAACGCTCTACAGACCACTACAGAAATATTTAAATCCAGCTTGACAGACAACGAAAAAACAGATGAAAAGAACTGAAGGATTAGTTGGCACATTTTTCAGCTCCTTTCTTTCTGTCCTCCAAGCGTTACTTTCAAGCTGAATTTCAATACATATTAAACTAGCCCATCGTTTTCACATGACGTCATGGCGGCCATATTGGTGTACCCAAACAAAGAAACGGCGGCCACTTAGGCCATCTGTATGATAGCGCCATTTTACTACCAAGACCTGGATGCTTTGTAAAAATGCTTTCTTATGCAGACTTTTATACTCTCCATGGAATAACGAGACAATTGGTAAAATTTGCCTGACAACAGAACCCACCCAATGCATGCTGGTCTTGGTAGTAAAAAAATACGCCATCATGAAAATGGCCTATTCGTGCACCAAAACAGTTCTCAAGAAATTTAACTCCATTTTATGGCCATCTTGTCTTATCCTTCAGTAAATCAAAATGGCAGCAGGTCACGTGATCGAAAACGATCCATTAGCCGAAAAATCGCGCTACTTTCTCGACCAATCAGAATAAAAACCAAACTAATTGTGACTTGTTCAGAAGCCTTTATCTCGCGCTTAGTTCTGGTTGGTTCATTTGATGTTGATGTCTGTCCTCATTGGCCATAGTAGAGCGTTTTCACTCACGTGAACAACGGCCATATTGGTTTATTGAAACAAAACAATTTATTTGCATTAAAAATAGAGTCGAATTCCCGGAGGATTAATTTGTTACAGTAACAAAGCCACCGTTTCTTTGTTTTGGAACACAAGTATGGCCACCGTAACGACGTGTGAAAACGCTCAATTTTTCGATTTTGGTTAAACGACACTGAATTAAAAACCATTCCAGCAAAGCTAAGAAGTTTACAGAGTTGAAAGAGAGGCTCCGTTCTACTACGTAGTCCAACCACATCAGTGCATACTACAAGGCCGAAAGTTTATCTTTTGTCCGGTTATTGTGACTGACACTGCACTCCTGGTCCTCGATGAGCATAATCTTCATCCTCATCATACGCGTTACCCTGCAAAGAACAAACTTCGATTCACGAAAAAGGGATTCAAGGGCTGACGCTTCGAAACCGGAGGGCAAATGCTGGAAACGACAGGTTTTGTTTGTTGTTTTTTTTTTTTGCCCTAGCTAGCATTTACGGAGGCAAAATCAGCTAGGAAATAGAAGCTTTCTGTTGATATCACATTTTCAAACTACACAAAAAACATCGCATAACATTCGTAACAGAGATGTGGAAAACACCTCATTTTGTAAATTTAAAAACTGCCGTTGGGTGCCCCGGAAATGTTCTTTATGAGCTATTTATCGACCGTTCTGACATAACTGCAAGTATTCTTGAACGGACTCATGAAAAAAAACTGTTGTTCCCATGCCCCGCACAACCTCTGGTTTCTTAGACACTGGACATTCACGCATAGCAGCTTCTAAAGTTTAGAGTAATTTTTATGTGCATAGATTACACTTAACAAATAAAGAAGCCTAAGCCGTGTATTACACTGTGATAAAACACGATGGGCATTTGAGAACACGAGGGAAATGTAGACAACACGAGCCGCAGGCGATGTCCGGAGTGTTTTATCACAGTGTAATACACAGCTTAGGCTTCCTCATTTGCTTTATGATACAGAGGTAATGTGGCGAAAAACAATAAAACACGCTTTTTCTGTGTTTTATACTCTGATAAAACATGGGTTTTTTACCAATCAGAGCGCGCGTAGGATCCTATCTATATTATAATGTATGTTAGTTAAACTTTGGATACCGTACAACAAATTATTTCAGACGGTGGTTAACGTAATTTGGTGCAGTAAGCCTGAGTCTCTACAGAGACTCCCTTTTTGTTCAATTTGCCCTTTTACTGAAATACACGTAACTATCGCTTACCCCGTGCTGTCTCCGATGCCTGGATTCCGTATCTGGATCAATTTTCACAAGCTCGTATTCGTCAGCATCATCAGGAATCAAGACCTCTTCCCTTGGAGGAAGCAGTTGTTCCAACTGTGGACGTTTTGCTGGCGTAATGAAGCCATCGGGAGGGAAATTCACCTGGAATTAAAGAAGTAAACATGGTCAATAATAAAATGACTATCGCAGTGATTTAGAGGAGGGTTCACGGCTCAGCGCATATGCGTTACATCAGTTTATTGTTTCGTAACCGATCGGAAGCGAGTACGCAACTCTGGAGAGAATGTCTCACTTCGCGATCAGTCGCCGTTCTCGATCAAGTAAACATTGTTTTGGACCGAGCTCGAAAAAGTCAGCCGCAGTTGAAACATCCGATTGCAAATGTCATGAGATCTCTTCCGAGACTACATAAATCAAACGGATTTTGAAACTTTCTCAGGACCTTTTGGGTTCAAAAACCACTTACATATACTTCATTTGATATCATAAATTGCTGAAATGGTCTAGTCAAAGCGATGGAAGGCTGAATTTATGGCGAAGTTTTAATGTATTATATCATGTCAATCACGAATTTAGTGTTGACCCGACCAATCTCGTTCCAGAGATAAAGTCGATGTGAATGCGTTCCACAAAGGCATACAAAACGCACTAGAAAAGCTAGGAGAGTCCAATTTAATTTCGAAAGAACAGCAATATCAAATTTACAAAACGGTTGTGATCATGAAAAGATATGTTTTAGCGGTTTTACCGACGGGTTTTGGCAAGTCACTCATATACCAAAGTTTGGGTTTCATCTTCGATGTCCCGACAAGTGAAACGGGGCGATCATTAGAACTCAAGGGTTTACAACAGCAGTGACAAATCTTCGTGTTTACAAGTTTAGTTGGAGTTTTCTGTGCCACATTCGTTTATTAAAACTCCCGCTCCGCTGTTCTGATTTTGCTTACAAGCAATTGTACTTCCGGTAGTTTACGCATGAGCAGTTTGATAAATCGAGTAACCAGTCAACGTAGTTCTGCAAATTGATCATTCCAGAGCTGCGTGTTTTGGCGCTGACCAAAAGATACGTGGGCTCTAGTAACAAGATTGTGACCCGACGGTTTTATTCTGCCGGCGCGCATGCGCTCATCTGTGAATAAAGGCCCTTTAAGCCCTTTGAGTGAAATCCACTTCAGCCTCTTTTTCTAAGCGAGTCCCGATGCTGAACTGACTTAGAAAACTGGACCACAAAACATGACAGTACATGTTGTAAGTACTAGTTTTGTACTCACCGAGAATGTTATTATGAGTCTCCCTTTCTCATAAGGATTTTTGTAAAACGGCATCCCCTCTCCCATGACACATTTCGCGTCACCTACAAGCAAACAGGTTTACTTTGCATTAGTAATTACTACATTCAAAAAGTTCCTTCCTCCCTGGTCCCAGGTACTAAGCGCTTGCATTGGTCTAACAAGGCAAGGCTTTAAGGACACTTATAATCAAAAGGTTCTATGAGAAAAACCAATCGCTCTGCGAGTGCGATAAGTATTTTGCTTTATTCCTTTCCTGTTTGGTGCAAAACAACAACGAAGCGAAATGGCCAAATCCACTTTACAGCTTTACAGTACACGATGGTGTCTTTCTTACATTGAACGCCATTATCCCAGACTAATTTCCTGGTTGGCTCAGCTTCACGGTGACACGTTAACGACTTGGCGTCATCGCTAAGTTGTAACAATAGCGTTAACTTAGTTTTTGTTGCCGACGCTCCCCAATAGACCTTTTCCGCAATCCTCAAAGTCCCCCACGGTAATTTATGAAACGAGGCTGGGGTGGATAAAATTCGAAATGGCAGGAAAATGTTTGCTCCAGCCATGTGGAATGCTATCCGCCTCAGCCTCGTTTCGTAACTTACCGTGGGGGACTGGGAGGAATGTGGGAAAGGTCTATTAAGAATAATAAAGTATAACAATAACAATAAAGTAAGGAACTTTTATTAATTTAAATTCAACACTGAATATAAAGAAGTGCATTAAATAAAAGGATTAATAACAACAACAACAACAACAACAACAATAATAATAATAATAATAATAATAACAATAACAATAACAACAACAATAATAACAATAATAATAATAATAATAATATACAAATGGTACTAATAAAACGTGGAAATTTCACTCTTGAAAGTTTTTAATGATTCTCTCAACCCTACTTCCTTTGGTATCTTGTTCCTTTCCTGTATGGTTCTTGAAAAGGAATACTTTGCATTTGGAATCATATATGCATACCCAGAGGAACGCGTAGAGGAATAGGCAACTGGCTGCAAATTAGTATCACCTAAGTTTGGTAAATTATTTTTAAATTTATAAAGCATAGACAAACGGGCAATCGATTCAATTCTTATTCTTGGTTTTCATGCGAAGTCATAAAAAACCCCTAAAATTGAAAGGTAAACAGACATTTGAGTTTTTATCTTCATTTGTGGTTGTGAGCTCTAAACAACCAATATGTTAAGAAAATTGTTTATGCAAATGTTTACAAGTTCAGTAGAGCGAAGAAAGGTTTCCAGACAGCCAGAGTAAACTCCGCTGGTTTCCGGTCGCCATGTTGGTGTCCTTCTGAACGACAACTTGGAAACTCGCAATTCCACGCTAAATACCTCGCTTCGTTAACAAATCAGAATGCAAGATTTTATTCAATTACGCGATTCTACGTTTAATTGATCAGTCTACTTGTAACTCGTAAGTGAAATTGTCACTTGCCAGGTTTGATTATGTCTCCAGGAAGCGATGATATGACTATGTGCCTTTGGTCCAGCATTTCTATCGACTTTTGAAAACCACAAAGTGCTTCGACCAGGTCGATTTCCTGCCAAGGAAAGAAAAGTTGAATGGTTCGCGTTAATGTAGTCCTGAGAAGGGCTGTTGTTGACGACACTGACTGACATTTTACCCTGCATAGCAGGCGTACTTTCCAGTGAGCGAGTGCTAAATATTCCGATCGAGTGTTTTGGTCGCCATATTGCATTGGTAAGATCGAGGAAGCATGGAGCGATAACATAATAATAACGAAATAACGAAAGTGTACTAGCGAGGCGGTAGTGAAAATGAGAAACTTGTGAAGAGGGAGGGGGTCGGGTCGTTACTCGCTCCAAGCTTTCCTCGATCTTACCAGTCCAATATGGCGACCAAAACACTCGATCGGAATATTTAGCACTTTGTCGCTAGAAAATACGCCTGCTGTGCGGGCTACTAACATTTCAAAGTTTCGACTAACTAGAAGGAAGTGATCCCACTTCATTAATGTACGGTTATGACAACATGCTGAAAAAAGTGGTGCACACTGAAACTTCTAAATTATTTATTTTTCCAGCTTTTTGCGATACGGACCACGGTCCGAAATTTTTCCTGTCGAGTGTCAACATGCACTTACTTTAGACGTTAGACACGTGATTGTCATTTGAACGACTTTTGCACGGCTTTTTCTCTTTACACGTCCGTACTCACAAGTCAAATAAAGTAAATTGCTAATAGACAAACTCATATTGTTTTCTTAGCTCTAGGGCGCTTTGTAAGCATCATATCCTTCCTTCCTGTCTCTTTTTTCCAATTTGAAAAGAGCTTAGACGAATTTCAGCAAAAACATAAATAGATAAATAAAGTTATTTAGAAAATAACTCAAGGAAAATACGCGCGCTGATTGGTTAATAATCGTGTTTCTATTAAACAATTAGATTATGAGCTCGAGATTTCTATAGCGTGATAGTTGACGAGGGCACAGCCCGAGTCAACTATCACGCATAGAAATCGAGAGCGAATAATCTAATTGTTTTAGTATAAATCTACGAGTCTTTCAAAACTAAACAAGTAAATAATCTACATCCTCATCGCAGACACTTCGAAAACGCGACGAAGTGGCCGCCATTTTGTTGTAGCGAGTAGTCTTATCTTCTGTAGCTCGTGAAAGTTTGGGAGAACTCGAAAAAGATGTGGAAACACTCGCCTGCGGCTCGTGTTCCCACAGCATTTCTCGTTCTCCCAAACCTCCACTCGTGTTTCTATAACTCGATAGAAACACGGAAAATGTGTTCTATTTCTTAATTGCCGGTCTTGGTTAGTCTGTATGGGAAAAGAACTGCCCCCCCCCCCCCATATTCCTCGGGGAACTGAACTCCATTTTTATGCAAACCTGTCGTATTGTTTCAGTAAATCAATACAGCCGCTGGTCACGTGAGTGAAAACCGTCTATACGGACCTTCCGCCCGGTAAATAAAATTATAGCTGCCATTTCTGAATTCGGTCTATTAGCACACATTCAAAACACGTACCAAGATCATGTACAAATCAACGCCCTTTCGCTTGAATACCGGATGATCCTTTTCATCAAGTATGATGATAATGTCTCCTGGTTCAATACCAGGTTCCTGGTCACCCTCACTGCTAAATGTTATCTTCTGTCCATCACTCATACCCTTGACGATATGAACTTCCAGGATTTTCCGTTCTTTGGCTGTTTTTCTTCCTTGACAGTTCTTACAGCGATCTTTATCTGCAAAAATAATCGACGTGACTTTCGGGCACATAGTTCCTGCAATCATACTAGGCATATAGTTAAAGGGACAATACTGAAAAAAAAAGTGTCAATGCTTTGATAATAGCAGAAGTGCACCCAGCTACCAAGCTACCAAGCTAGTTCACAGGCATCCCACTGAAAATAATTTGAAAGCAACACACTAAGTCAAACCAAACAAAGTCATAACTTGGTTAAAAGACATTTTTGTTTTGTTTTGTTTGTTTGTAGTCTTTATTTCACTGATAAAGTACATATCAAGTGTTACATGGATTATACCTAATAAATACTTAAAAATGCGCTTCATATGTATTAATTACTAATAGATAAATTGTAATTAAAACTAAGTCTGTTAATAGAAGAATTTTCAAAACGCCCAGTATTACAAATTGGAAGTGTAGGCTTGACTTGTCTAAGCTTAAGGGTAGCAGGGTTAATCCTAGGAAGGGAGTGATGTAAAGGATGACGTTCCCACTCGCTTAATTTCTTGAAAATACCTTTATTGGACTTTTGTAAGCAAATAATAATGGAAACAGGAGAGGACGTGTATCTTCGTTTAAGACAACGATCCTGGAAACATTGCATGGTAGTAAGTTCTGGTGGGGATGAACCACATACAGATATTCCGTACATAAGCTTAGGCAAAACTAGAGTCCTGAAAAATTTATCCAACTCCGCCTGACAATACCCTTCCTTCCTAAGAGTTCTAAGAATATATAGACATTTATTAGCTGCCGCCAGCTTATTCTTGATGCGAATAGAAAACCTACAATTTTCTTGAAATGTAACCCCTAAAATACATAGTTCTGGAGGCAACTGGTTGGCTATTTGCATGTACAAAGCATGGTGAAGCTGAATTCAGGACCACCGAAGACAAGTCCAGTTGATGGTTAGAGATTGAGAGGGATTTGAGCCCAAGGCATCCAGGTGCAGATGTAACGCCCCGAAGCCTGGTTTTCACTAGCGATGCAAGCAAAAGCGCAAGCACAAGACATTCACGTCATACAGTCAAGTGAAAACCAACAGTAACGCAAGCACAAGGAAAAGGCAAAAAAAAAAAAAAAAAAAAAAAAAAAAAAATTAACCTTGCGCTTGAGCTTACGATTGCGGCGAGCCCGTTTTCACGGTGACATAACCGCCCTTGTGCTTCCGCTTATGCTTGCGCCGCTAGTGAAAACCAGGCTTAACCGCTGAGCCACGCTGCTTCCTCTTTTCAGTGGCTTGCAATTACAGGGTGACTAACAGTAACACGGGAGGAACATAGCAGCATCCTTCCTATTCAACTGTGAGGCTTCATAGCTCAGTTGGTAAGAGCACTACACCGGCATCGCAGGGGTCGTGAGTTCGAATCCCGTTGGAGTCACTTGAATTTTTCAAGTGCATATAAGAGACAGTTGCTTAAATTGTCCAGAAAGTGTGAGGATCATCCCTTCAATTCAATTCATCCTTCCTGTTGTAAGGATGTTGTGAATGCCAAGAGTCAGATGCTGTACTTCGCAAACTTCAGTTTAATTTTCACATAAATCGGAGGTTTTCCGCGCAAGGTTCGTTCAGAGTGAGCGGACCTTTGCACGTTACACTCTCTAGACGTGTAAAAAACTAATTCAAATTGGCTGAGACTCGTTCGCCTGATCAAAAGAATAACCTAACATTTGTCACCCTTGATCCTATTTTGTTTAAAGCAGCCTTTGTGTTTCAACACCTTTGCTAAATAGCTGTCAAAATGAAGTATTAATTGATTTCCGTTCTAAAAATAATACTAAATCACGTAATGTCACAACGCAAATTATAACTTTTCGACAAGAAATAGCTGCAATAAAAGCAAAGACAAAACAACAAACAACCACAAAAGAAGACAAAACAACAAACAAGCATTAAAGCAATCAACATCAACTTACTTATTTACTTGAGTTTCACCGCCAACGCAGGTGGTGGGGGCCACACAACAGAGCGAGGCCCCAACTATAGTGTGCCCTTTCTAAGGCCAGGGACCTCAACACGGGATCAACGTCCCCTACTCTTCGCGAACAGTGTGTGGGTTCTTTAACGCCCCACAGTATTATTTATGAACCAGTGAATCGTACAAAAATCTAGTTGCCAAGGTGGCGACTAGACCAGAATTTTTAGGCACCAACAAGGAAATGTTAGGTACATTGGCACCCGTACCGGATGCAATTTCAAGCCCGGCATGTCTTATACATGAAGCATACAGTAGTAGTACCTGGTATTCTCTCTCCCTGTCCTCCACAGTCTCTACATTGTGTTTGGATTTGCTGCACCATTCCTGGAGCAATCTGGTGGATCCTAACATACATTCCACTGCCATGACAAGTGTTACATGGTACAACTGATCCCTAAATGCAAAAACAAGGAGAACTTTCATAAGAATGCCTTAGGAAGAAAGAAAGTCGAATCTCAAAAAAATAAATATAACAAATTTATAAATACATCAATAAATAAAACAATATATCCTACATACAGTGTTTCAGATAAAATAAAGTCCTTGGATCAAACAACCCAATTGACTGTTCAAGGTGCTATCTGTGAGGGGGTTGGAAAATTGAGCCTAAATACAGGTACATTCTTTCTTGGCAAATTAATTTTAGTTACAGTATCAGTCTTGTGAAGTAGGCTGTAGTCATCGTGTACCACACTACACAGGGGAGTTTACAATGTCTTCTTTTTGTTAAAGTAGATGTTTCAAGTAGCGTTACTGTTTACATTGTAAATTATTTAGTTTTGCTGCAATGCTTCCCTGTATCCTTTGTGTTGTGGGAGTTTAGGTTAGAACCCCAATGTTTTCTTTTTTGCCAGAGAATAAATACACAGTCTATTTTCAACAGGTCTTCATTACTAATATACAGTATATATATATTTATTTTCTTAAGACACTTGGTTTTTTTACACCGCCCACATGTACCTTCTTTCCTCCAATTCCATCACACTTTGGACAAAGAACACTTTTTTGCAAGGCCAACTGCCTTGTTGTTCCATTGTACATGTCTTCAAGTGAGACCTGTGAATTACGAGACATTTGAATCACGTTAACTTTGTACTTACATTGGAGCTTAGTCAAGCTCTAAAAAAAAATACACGTAAGAAATTCAGCATCACAAACTGCAAAAGTTCTACATGTACTAAGCCTTTGAAAAAAGCAACAATTAAAACAGTAAGTCAAAATCTTTGTTCTTAGCCTAGAGGTTGCTTAATGGAGACATAGTTTCTGATCAGACGGAGAGGTGGTTAATGGAGACATAGTTTCTGATCAGACGGAGAGGTGGTTAACCCTTTCAGCCCCAAGGGGTGCCCCAGTGACGAGTAAAATCGTCTGGCGTTAGACAGAGTAAAATCTGTAAGTGGCACTACTGGGAGTGAAAGGGTTAATGGAGACATAGTTTCTGATCAGACGGAGAGGTGGTTAAAGTGCACCTAAACTCAAGTCAAATATTTTTCAATTTGAATATAAATCTCTCCACCCAAAGCAAACATATTTTGCCATTTGTAACTCAAAATTTTGCTTTTTATGGGCCACACAAGATGAAGTTCGCTAAACTAGAAATCATTTCAACCCACGACTGAGCTGTGAGAGGCATGGGTCCATTCTTGATTTTACATCACAAACTGTTTTGAATTCAAGTTTTCAAAATGCCCCTTGTGGCATGTTCGTGGGTCCATACCACCAATAGTTTTGCTAACTTTACATAGCTAATGCAACACACAAAAAGCAAAATTTTGAGGTGAAAATGTTAAAATATGTTTGCTATATAGAATTATCTTAACGAAAAATGAAACACTTTTGCCTTTAGGTGCACTTTAAACAGGGCTTCTGATAGGGTGCAGAAAAAAATGGGAAATTATGCAACATTTTCAGTGCAACCTGTGCAATTTTTTTCTGAGGTCATTTCACATTGTTTTGCCAGGTTTGAGAAGAGGAAAATCACTTTTATGCTGTTAAAGGAACACAAGCATCTATACAAAAATCAAATAGATGATTTTCACATAATACGTATAGGCATTTATTTCAATCTTGAATGATTGAGACTCGTACCCAGGCCCCCAACACACATGAAAATGCTAAGTAATGCCTTGCTGATTGATTTGCAACCAAAAATATGGAGGTTTCAGAGGTTTCCCAATGTTCTTTGAGTGGTAAATCACCTTTAAATAACATTTAGCTGCAAAGAATCTTTAGTTTAAGAGCCATTTTATTGGGTACTTTTTTCACACGGTGCGATTTTACGAAATATGCAATTTTTCATGAATTGTGCAATCGGATGCGATTTGAAGCCAATTATGCGAAATCGCACCATTGTGTGATATCAGAAGCCCTGTTTAAAAGCTTAGATGTAACAGGGCAATTACTAATTCAATGTACCCAGACCCTTAGGAGAAATACGCTAACTTAAAACAGTACAAATGAAACAAATTAGTATATTTGACATTTCCCTGTTTTTACCAGGGGGTTAGGGGGTCATGATTACAGCTGACTACTGTGTAAAAGCTAAAAAAAGAAAACACTAAGCTTTACAATGATAAGATGGCAAAATCAGTGTTGAGGGTCATTCCCCTGTTTTGCATTGCACATTCTATCTTGTGCATGATTTCTTGCAACATTAGCATGTGCAGCAGCCACTCAGTGCCATTAGCTTTTGCTATTTCTCAGTGGCTGTGCTCTCTTTTCTTTGCAAATATTTCCTTTAATTATTTGACTCCAGGTTCCGTTGTATCAAGAGCACAATAAAGACTGTTGTTGTAGTTGTTGCACAGCACCTGCACATTCAAAACAATTCAGGTTTTCTTTAGGATTCATCTCCTGGAAATACACGTCGGTAAATGGTGCTTTTTACCCAAATGCATATGGGGACTCATGTTTTTTGTTTCATATATTCAAAGATAATGTCATTCTCTGTGACATATCCAAATTTGAAAAAAAATATACTCTCCAGATTTCTACGGTACTAGTATTAACATAAGATCTCCATTCTGATGGGGTTATTGAGGCTTCTGTGGAAGCCTTCTTCTATCTTTTGAGACACTAAACATAAAGACAGACATGCTCTCGACACAGCAACGCCTATATCTCAATGCTTCTGCCCCATTTCTGTAAATAACAGAGACTCTCGGACCATTACATGTATACAGAACTTCTAAAAGGGTGCACT
>BLFK01000866.1:482981-505081 GCA_014634185.1 Astreopora myriophthalma
AAAAAAAAAAAAAAGCAAAATCCCGCAATTGTTGAACAAATAACTCAATAGGGTATTACTATTGATTATCACAATTAGATACTATTAGGACACTCTAGGATACAGTACAGAATCCTTATTGGGGGTGGAGCATGGGCTGACCAGAAAGTTTAAGTGTAGTGGCGGGGGCAAAATCTGTCATAATGGCAAAAACTCTTGCATACACAGATTTTACACATACCTTTAATAGTGAAGAGGCAAACACCACAAAAACCCTAGTAGGCTGCAAAGGCACTTAAACAAATTAAACAATCTTTGATTGTCTTTCCTTGCACCTTCCAAAGCCCGTTTTCGAATGAGCCAAATTCTTATTGATAACCATGCATGTGTATTCCTTTTCAAAAGTGATGCATCCTAACAAACCCTTGAATCAGCTGAATTATTTTATAGCATAATAGTAATGTACCTTAAGCTGGTGAATCATATCCTTGCCCTTTCTCTCTCCACGTGAGCCTCTGTGTCGACCATGGCCAGTTCCAAAGAACATGTCGAAGATATCCATTGGGGAGTGAAACCCTCCCATGTCACTGACGCCATTCAGTGCATCTTCCCCACCCTCATCATAAATTTTTCGCTTCTTCTCATCTGATAGGACTTCGTAAGCATGGGATATCTGCTTAAACTATAAGAAATTGCAAAATTAGAACCTGTTTTGCAGTCTTTGGCTCCAGTAAGGTTAGAACATTACAACTAACAAGCTTAATTACTCTAAATTAAGTTTTTAAAAAAAATATACTTAAATGTCGAACTATTCTGGCTTGAGAAACATAATTATTACTGTATAAGCCTGTGTGTAAGCCACACCCCAAACCTGGACATTCAAATTTGAGAAAAATATTTCGGGAAAGTATGAAACTGTAAGCAGACAAGTTTGTTTTGAGAACACTAACTACAAAGTTGTCACAACCTTTCCCCTGAAGTATTACAGTAACAAAATAACATACCTTGAAACATATTTCACACTACAGGTACATTTTTGGTGTGATTTTTAACATAAGAACTGCTTGAAATCAAGAAAAAAAAAACCTGAAATGTGTACATGACTGACACCATGCGGAAAACAACTGAGCAACCAAGCTTTTAAATGCAAATACACCCTACAGTCAACCACAAATCCAAGTAATTCACGACTTAGCTTAACTGGCCAATCAGAATACAAAGCAAGTTAAAGTAGCCAGCACAAAGTGTCGGAAAACAGGAACTAATTTTTCTTTGTTGTATATAAATTTGTATAATATTTGCATCTTTAGAATTTTTGTCTATTAGATTTGAATATCAATTTTTTGTTTCTTCTTGTACCGTCAATTGCATCCACCCTTCCACGCATGTGATAAAAACATGTTCTGTTGGCCTATCAAACTTCAATGTTTTGACGGCCAAATTTCAAAGTTTTCCCGCCCATTTGTGGCTCTATTCATTTACTGCTGCTCGGCAAGATATTTTTCAGAAGACAACAGATAGGAAAAGAACCATGTCTGATCACAGAACTACAGTGTTCTCACCAGGCTGCGTCATTGCGGGATTCCCGCACGAAAAATTGAGATGGCGCATTAAAAGCCAAAGCCTGCGCCCGTTTGGGCGCAGGGACAAGCTACGAGTCAAACAGACTTTTGCACATCTACAGTTGAATAGTTTTAATGGTCAACCGAACACCCCAGCATTATCAAAAGATTGAAAGTCTTTTATTTTATTGCCTTTACATTCGTTGGGCCCATTTACGTGACGAAGATTGGTGTACGCATCGTTATGGAAACGTAACCGCCGCGTCCGCCTTAATGGATCAGGTACCCACTTCATGTAACAGACCATTAACTTTGTCCCCCTAATGTTCTTAGAGGGCCCTTATTTTTCAGCAGAGGGGGCCTGGGACTCCCTAAGGCAAAATCCTGGTGAGAACACTGGAACTATTGAATAGTTTTTGGCCAAAAAAGATCCTGATTCAATACCAAAATTATGGCTAACTTTTTTCCACATTTATTCAAGTGCCAAACATTACGTTTAGTCTGTAAACATAAGACATTTTGACCGCTACATATTGAGAAGTCGTTGCGTCAAGATTTGTTTGCCTCTAAAAATTCATCATTAATTACTTTCAATTCTTAAGCCTTTCTGTTCATTCAACCTGAAATACTATCCTTGTATCGCTCGACAGAACTAATTTTCTGTTTGTGACCGAAAACAAGTTCTTGTAACAAATGCAACAGTTTGTCTAGACAAACAGAAATGCTTCGCGCTTGAAAAAACGTGGAAAAAAGTAAGCTGTTCACATTAGTAGCTCGATAATCGCAGGGGTTTCATTAAGTTTTCAAGTAGAACGGAGCTTGTGATAGAGTAAGAGGGCACCCCTATATATAGTCTGGCTTTTGATCTTGAGGCCTCCATTGAGCAATGGCAGGTACTGTCCTCAGTGTAGATTGGTGCCAGTACCCAGGTCCTGGCTTCTAATAAAACCCCTGTAGTCGTGGTAGTATTAATCAGGATCTACTTTTTCCAAAAAATCTTCGATAGTTCTGTGATCAGACATGATTCTTTTCCTATCTTTCTTCTTTTGAAAAATATCTTGCCGAGCAGCAATGAATGAATAGGGCTTCAAATGGGCGGGAAAACTTTGAAGCTTTTCTGTCAAAACATTAAGTCTGATAGACCAACAAAACATGTTTTTATCACGTGCATGGAAGGGTAGATGCAATCGATGCTATTATAACTATATTTATTTGAGGGCCACATGTTTATTAGTTTTCATAAGTTTCACGTTACCCTCTTTAAATAAAGACATTACTTACTAAGTGATGAAGTTGCAACTGGTTTTAGTTTTACATTGGATCGGTTGAAAGGTTCGCACAACTTTTTTGATCAAACTACCAAGCAACCCAACACCAAAGCTATTTTTTTTAAAATTCTGTAATTACTTTTGACAACCAACTGAGTTGCAATGCACAGGGAAGCTTGGTTTGGTTCTTTGCAATTCTCTGAAAATGCAGAGTATGTTATGCATTCATCACTGACTACTTGCTCATCACAACGCAAATTTGTTTCATCACAAATACATGTTTACCAACCCAACAATCAACGCATTTCATTGTTATTACAAACACTGTAATCACCATCATCGGTAAGTTACAAATTTTCTTCAAACTAGAGATGTCAGAAAATTATGTTGCTGAGGAATCACTGGCACTTTTTGCGGCATCTACAGGAAGTATGCCAAGATTGCGTTCGTTCCCATCGTTATGTTACAGCAGAAATTATTCTTCAACCGTGGATCTGTAATAGCATTACGACAGGAACAAGGACTTATGTGTGTTAGGTAAAGAGGATTAGAAACCGAGATTTGTCGTAGTCAACAGTAATCATGTAACTTTTACTAACTAGGGCATGGGCTAACAATATTGGGCAGCCAAACGCCGGTAAGTTTGTATATTGTTCGGCGTTTAGCTGTCTCAGGAAAAACAAAGCCCTCGTATCCTCTAATTAATGCAATCGCGATAAACGATATCTTCAGAAGCAACAAGCACATTGCCATATAAAACCACTAGACTGATCTACTGTAAGGTCTTGTGCGATGTTCGTTGAACATTAGCGAATTCTTGAGTGGACATTGAACCAGAAACGCGAAACCAAAACGCAAGAAAACGAAACTAGTCCCTCTCTCTCTCTCTAGATAGTGGCGTCCGTTGCTTTAAATTACAGTGTACCTTGTCGCCTGCATCTGGATTTTTGTCCGGATGATACTTTAACGCAAGTTTCCTGTAAGACTTCTTGATTTCGCTAGCAGTGGCAGTTGGTGAAACACCGAGAAGATCTACCAAACAAATACGGAACATCACAGCAATGAAACGATCGACTACCCATGTGGTTGTCATGATCAGGGAACCCGGAGAACCAAAGTGTTGGCCCTCAAGACAGTGAAATTTCAATTAAATTCACGGAAAAAATGGACTTAACGAAAGCCGAACTTAAACACTCACCGTAGAAGGTTGTCTCCTTGACCATAACTAGCGCAAGGATCCTTTTAAAAAGAAACGAAGATCTGAAAATGAACTACAGACGGTTGTTCCCAAAACCCACCGCTTCATACGTTTCCGCTGACGCATGTGGATGGTGCACTTCACGCATGTCGCTATAGTCGGCCCAGGACCTCTCCATCCAGGATTGTACCCGACGTCGCACGGGCTTTCATTTGTAACCGCATCGTTTTCGATGCGGCCTTCGCCTTCCGTTTACACGATGCCGATGGAAACCGTTACCGAAACTCGGTCGTTTTGAAAACGGTACGGTTTCATCTCTCGTGTAAACGGCAAACCCTTAAAACCGAGTCCCTGCAAACGCTGCCTCAGCGAGCAAAAACAATTGCGCTCCACGCGCGCTTTACAGTTTGGTCCATTTCTCTGGCGTCATCTTTTAAATAACGACGTGAAATGACCAAACTGAAATTTAAGGTTCTGTGGATGACGTTAGTACGTGACCATGACTGAATAGGCCATTTCCGAATTCGCTTCAGCCTCTTTTTCAAAGCGAGTCTAAGTGCGAATTCTTTCTTATGAAAATGAGTTTTTATTCATATGAAAAGTAAAACTAATTACCATCACACAAATTTCGCACCTAGACTCGCTTTGAAAAAGAGGTTAACGTGAATTCGGAAATGGCCTATTTTCAGTTCTCTATCTACGCTTGTAACCCGCTCATACCACTTGATTCCTCTACACGAACTACACATTTTAAATGCTGAACGACAAGAAATAGTCGCATGTCGATACCACACGCAAACTTCGCACAATCTACAGTGGTCTGTCGCCCATAACATACAAAAAGCCATACCAATCTGAAGCATGTTTTAAAACCACACGACAATCGTAAGCAGTCTGTGTCGAGTAGTCGCATATAACTTGCGCTGCTGCGCCAAGTTCCAGGAATTAATCGAGGTCTGTAGTTCCGACAAAAAAAAAAAAAAAAGAAAGATGCGAAACAAGGTTTAAAATCGAAGCCGGATGCGGGATAGAGGTTATGTTGGGGTGGGATATAAAATAAGAAATGCGCATGTCTTGATAAGCGGGACTGGATGTCCGGGGGATCACTTACAAGTTACCAGTTGGGATCCGCTAACAAAACAAAAGGAGCGGCCAGATTAAAGGGTGAGAAAGGCTTCTTTTAAACTTTCTTCTAAAGAAGCAGTGCTATTGCTTCCATGGGTAGTGCAGCATATTAACAACTAAACCTATCAAAGGAATATTTAATTCTCTTGTTCTCTCATTCTATAGATTAGAGCTACTTTCGCTGCCTCCCCAACGAGATAAAAAATTTCCATTTGAAGAGGAAAACAAAAGCAATCCCGGGAGTTGTGGTCAAATGGCGCCATGTCGTAAGCAACCCATTCTATAAAGTCAACAGATCCTCCGGCAGGAAGACGGTCGCATGAAGGAAAGACCATTATACAAAGTACTATTCGAAGCTCCAAAGATCTTCTCTTGCTCTCGGAAACGAACTCACTTAAGACGAAATTACGTTGAGCGAAACCAAATTGACTGTTGGGCTTTCGGGCTTCAAGTTTCGTGTAGTGCAGCCTTTGGGGGAAGGGACAGTGGCTGACCAGATACCGACGGACGATGCGACAATTCATTGCCGTTTGTTTCTGAAACTTGCGGAGCCAAACGCTCTCCCCATCTCACCACTTCTTGACCTCGCGCGTGCACGCAAACTGAAACGGAAACGGCCGCTGATGGCCGTTTATTCCGTTAAATTCAAACCCTTGTCTGCATCACTGAAACATAAAACAAAAATTAATGTTCAGAGGGATGTCTGCTCGACTCTCTGAAGATGTTATTTGATGAGCAACAAAAAGCAGTGTGGGCATGCGTAATTTATGACCCGGTTAATTAGGAGAAATGTAAGCCTCTTTCCTTAACAAGCCACAGCGAACGTGTGAACAAAGCCGATCAAGAGGAGTGAAAAGCAGGACCTGTAAGCATATCCGCGGACGGGTTATTGCAATGAGTTTACGACTTTCTTTAATTGACCCCCCCTCCCCCTGTCCTTTCCCAGGCATCCACAAAAGATCACTTCCGATCACGTGAACCCATATGCAATGAGATCTTCCCTTTGTTGTGACAAGACTGTAATGCTCTGCTACGATCGCTGTTCTCAAGAGCGATTATCTGATGAAAATGAAAGCCATCTGGGGAACAGGTTTGGTATAGCTGCTCAGCTCCGAGAGATTTTCTCTACGCATACACCAGTTTTTCCCTCTCCTCAAAACCTACACTTCCAAATTTCCATTCGATTCCTTTTCCCTGACCGGAACTGAAACTTAACTTTCATCAAGCCTGCTTCAAGTAAAACAAAGGTTCCCTCAAAACTAACTAAATCCACCATTCTTTTTACTGTCAACCCAAACGATTCCATTTTCTCTCTACCAAGCCGTAAACATTTCCCTGAGCGTGAAATTCCTTCACTTACTTGGGAAAACCAAGCCGTGACACAATCTCTCGCACGTTGGAGATGAGACCCTCGTTCTCCTGTGGTGAGTCCAGTATAACAGAATATAACCTGGTCATATAAGAGTCAATGGTGTCTAATGTTGGCACCTCGTTGTTACCTGGAAGAACCAAGTTTGCAAATGCTTGAACAAGAGCTGTTCTAAGATTACTTAAATGACTAAGTAAAACCATATTAGCGTTCCTTTCTTGGTTCGTTTCCATTTCGATTTTTCCTATGGCTTGTTTTAAATTCTCTATGTGTTTGGAGCTGACTGCATTTTGTTCCTCAAATTCCGTTGCCGCTTTACGAAGTTGTCTTAATTCCTCTTCGCGCACTGAAAGGGAAAATAAAAAATATCTTCAAGTCATGTTTTATGCAAGTATCAAAACCATTTGTCATTTAAGGGCGGCTTTCTCAGGCAAAGGAAGCGATCATATAGAGTTGATAATACTTCACTAGAAAGGCACGTTCGGACTACCAACAGTCACCCCATAGATCTGGAAGCTAGTTTCCCAAGAAACAACATTTGATCAGTAAACATCCAAGTAAGTCTTGTAGTAACAACCTCAAACCTTTTCAGTACCATGACATTGTAACAACCTCAAACCTTTTCAATACCATGACTGGTTGACCATTTGCAACAACAGCACAAAACAAATCACAGGTTATCAGTTATAATGTGTGAAACTCTTAATCATATGCAGTTCCCATTCCTACCTTTCGTCCATATTTAAGGGTTAGTTTTTTTGCAGTTCAGTCCTGAATTGTAACCGGGAATCACATCTCCGTTTCTATTTAAGTTCCTTCCTTTTTTAGGTTTCGTGGGTCTTTGCCCCTATTTCATATTATCAGTTTGGTTAGATCTGACTTGCTGTGTTCGGCCATCCCATCGCCAAGGATTGAAGTAAAGAATACCGTGCCAAATAAGTTTAGCATATACGTTGCAATCTTAAGTTCGCTCGAATACGAGTAGTTTGGATTTCAAGACGAGATAAGTTGGTATTCTTAGTCACTTACTTGTTGGCATTTCTCAATCGCCAGGGCGACGCGGGCCATCACCCACTAAGTTAACACGTGTACTGTACATGACACTAGACCGGAAATCACTTACTTTCATTGTGCTTGAGAAACTCTTCCGTAAAGACAGGGGCGCTAAATCCCGGCAAGTCTTCCTCTTCCGCTTCACTTTCGTTTAACTTTCCTGAGACCGTCTGCTTGTGTTTGCGACCGAGAATGTGTTCTCTCTTGTTGTGAAGGTTGTTGAAGTACTGATTACAGGGTTTGCAGTAGAGATCGTCTTCTGCGCAGAGCTGCAGCACAGCACAGCATTAAAAATCATCGCAGTGAAGCACGAAACTTAAGCAGTTGCAAAGAAGCATAATCATAATCATGACCATAATAAAGATTAACGTTATTCCCAAATAGAGAGTCCGTATGCAAACATTTCACATACATTCGCTGTAATCTGTTGTTTTCTTAATACGAACTCACAATTGACCAGCCTCTGGTTGGCTTGGTAGCTCGACTGGTGGAGCAGTGTGCAGTGGAACCGCGTAGCCAAGGGTTCGAGTCCCATCCGGGGCTGAATTTTGCCAGGTTTCTTTGTAACTACTTGCCTTTTGTGCTTCCATGCGATGATCATTCTAACATTTATTTAACCAACCTCTGCATAACGAAGTTCTTAGTATGATAACGAACGATATCCTTAATCCCACTTGCAGTCAAATGCATGTAAAAGCTCGATAAAACAAAACCCGATACAATAAACTAAATTCCTTGGTCCGTCCACACTTCTTTGAAATGAGGTTCCACTGTACACAGCATGATCCCAAAATAGTGATAATTCAAACCGAAAAAGGAAAAGCGTGAGTTACCTCTATACCATTTGATGAGCAGTCTAATCCATCAGAGTTCTCTAAATCTGGAAGAGGAAACGATGCCTTGTTATCCAAAGCTGAGTGACTGGACAACGCGGTTCCAAAGCTTTGATTGGCTTTAAGGCCCACCTTGGCCCAAAATGCATTGCGGTCCTCAGTTTGTTTTCCAATGCTGTTTATATAGAGGGGGTTGCAATTGAGTGTCGTAAAACCAATACCAAGTTAATCACTCCAACCAATCACAGCAAGAGCAAGCAGTGCAACGAGCCAATCAAAATTCGTAGCAATTCCACGTACCTTGGTTTTGGTTTTCCTTCTCATTGGTTGATAAACTGGCGGGAGATTTTTCAGCCAATCACAAAGCGTAGCAATCGCAATCGCGTAATTACTTTCGACAGTCATTTGAAAACCGCTCTAATAACCCAAGTTATTCTCGCACTTTGATTGGTTCTTGCCTATGACCTATAGATCGTTTTCACATGACGTCATCAATTTCCCAAAAACAAAACTAAAGAGCCACCACAGTTTTTATCCTCAACAGGCATAAGAGGGGGTATATTTATATCTGCTTACACTTTTACAGCTCAATAGCGTGCTTCGTTTGGAAACCAGAGCATTTTGAATTTCAGAGTTATGGAGGTGCGTGACACAAGGCTAAGATCGAGTTTGTTGAAAAATATATACTTACCTCATGATTTTGAGCCTTTTTAGAAGTTAGAGCATTAGGAAAAGTGCTTACGTAAATGCTTGCTTGGTCAGTACTGATAATCAGTCGCCTAGATAGCCAAAGTAAGCTTCAGATGTTTACACTACTTTCCGGCCGCCACATTGGTGTACCACGGAGGTACACCAACATGGCGTTTTCATACTGGGCTCTATAAATTTGTGCGAAACATTTCGACGAATATCTGAGGTTTCAGGAAACACACAGGCCTAAAACTTGGGGAAGTGTCTAACTTAGTTATCTTCTATAACATCACAATTCCTTAGCTTTTTCCACTGAATGGATTTCGATTTAATATTTTTATTGCGTGACAGTGAAAACGATCTATTAGAGGACAGATGCACGACTGAAGCCATCATTACAAAGTTTTTCGCTTTTACGCGTACAAAATTCTTTATTACATAAAACAAATAGATTCCATGTTCGCGTGCGTCTGTCCAGTAATAGATCACAGAAGACGTCAAAATGTGATCTATTACTGAACAGACGCACGGCAACATGGAATCTATTTGTTAAATTGTCAAAACACGTAACGTGATTGGCAGTAAGCATTCATGCATAAACGCTTTCCCATTTCGGTGCAACACGAAATTCAGGATTGGCGATCTCGGTGCGCAGTGCATTTTGGGCGAATGTGGACCCTTAAAGGGACTGGACTTTATGCAAATTATCTTGATTAATCAATACGGCGGCTGGTCACTTCATCGAACAATCTCTTTAATGTTACCGGTACTAGTTCTTCACTAGCTCTTGGCGCGGACGTCGAAACTAATCTACTAGTTATGCTCAAAAGACAAAAACACAAACTAACGTTTTCTCTTCCTCTCCGTTTGTTTCTTCAGAAAGTTTCTGTAGGCGTCTGTTCTTTGGTACGCTTCCAGTTCCACCACGTATCTCTCCTTGTCTTTCTCCGCTTCATCCAAGTATCTCTACAAGTAACGAAGAAATAATGTAGAGTGCAACATAAAGTTATCTCTACCCTGCTCCCAAAAGTTTTTCTTTCTTCTACCCAGACGAATTTTAACCGCTAAGCGGTGACGTCGAACCAAGAAGCGATGAGAGAAGAAACTGAACCTCTGATTTCGGTCCTGCGAATCTCACTTCTATGCAATGTTTACAGTACACTGCCGGTCGGTTCTGATTGGTAGATATTCTAACGTCTACACATTTCACAATTCACGGCTGATGAGAATACTGACAAGCAGATGAGACCACGATTGTCATTGGCTGTTGTTGTTGTTGTTGTTTTTCATGATAATTTTGAAGCGTTTGACAGTTGGCATCTACGCGGAAGTGAGATTTACAGGGACCGAAACCAGGCCCCAGTTGTTCGAAGGCTGGATAGCACTATGCAGTGGACAAATCACTATCTATTAGATAACTCAGTTGGTTTTGCTAGTGCTTATCCCCTGGATAGCGATTCATCTGGTGGATGGCAATATCCAATCTTCGAACAACTGGGGCCAGAGGTTCTTCTCTCACCGCTTCACGGTTCCTTGTTGCCGCTTCGCGGATAAAATTTACCCCTGGCGAAAAATAAAAAAAAATCTCTGGGACCAGGGTAAGTTATCTATATCTTAGCGTGTGAAAGGGAAAAAAAAGGAAACAAAAAACAAAACAAAAACATAAAGCCGAATGCACGCGAAATGGAGCGAGGAACACCCAGTCTCCCCCACCGTTCTTTGTTTTGCTCTCGCCCTATTTTGCGCATATCCAATTTTCGGTAATCGGCTTTTGAGCGCTCAAAACCCACGCGGAAACGTTTGTTATGCAGGCTATAATGCAAATTAATATTTTGAAATGACATTCTTGTAGGTACCGCCGTGCTCGCTGCTTAAGGCTTCCTAGTATCTTCTGAAGCGTTAATGTCTTGGTTCTGGGCATTTCCCGTTTGCGAAAACTAATTTAGCCAGCCAGACCAGTCAGAACAGACACTGAATTAAAGTGGACGAGTTGTGGGCCAATTCTTTTTCAGTGTGGCTTTGCTTAAGGCGGGGGTGAAACTGAAAGCCGTTTTTTGGCCGCTTAAAATGGATTTAATGCAAAGATCTCGTTTCGCATTTCGAGTAGCAATACCAAAACCCTATGCTCAAAACACGAATCGATGTTTTTACGGTGTTTTGTAACTTTTCGCATCATTTTGGGGCATATTTTAGAGGAGGTAGTTTTTCACAAAAGAGAAGTAAAATTTTGAGAAGTATTAAGAAAGAGTGAAGATTTAGTATATAGTTTAAACATTAGAATTTGATGTTCAAAATTGGTACACGCACACCCAAACAGTCCCCTACCAAGCTGGGTGCTTTTGGATGGGGTCAACTGTCTGTTAATGTTTCAATTAAGCAATAGAGGACTTTTTCCGTGTTTACATAGCCTCATGTAAACACAAGAAGGGGTTGGGAGAATTCGAGACTGTTATGCAAACCCATAATAATTCGACAAATGAAGGAAAATGCTGTTTGTTTTACTTCTTGATTGAAACAGGTTTTCTCGATACACGCTCATATTTCCTACCAGCCAATCAAAACGCGCGTTTGACAACACAACCAATCAAAATTCGTGTGATGTCACAACCGTGTTTACATACTCTCATCTAAACACACCTATTGACCAATGAGAGCGCGCGTACTATCCTAATTATTTTATAAAACTAATTTTCTTCCTTTTATCCCTTCCCTAAACCTCTTAAATTTCATTCAAATTAGGGTGTACCAGTGCTTTGATTAAGTTGGAAAATTTCGTCAGTATTGAATTGAAATCACAAGTAAGTTCAGTTGTAAACCTTTTGATCACCTGTTTTTCTTCCGCAGAAAGCTTACTCCACTGAGCACCTAGTAGTTTTGTTACTTCAGGAAAGTTCAATTCAGGGTGCTCTGCCTTCACTTTCTCTCTCTGCTCATTAAGAAACCTCACATAACCAGTGAGGGGAGCTTTAGGTGCATTGGTGTCTCGACAGGTTTTACGCCTTTTCTTCCCCTTTGGCCATCCTCCTTTTTTCTTCTAAATAGACATAAAAAATAACAAAGTAAAATGAAATAAAATAAAATAAATTAAAATAACAACTTTTGCTTTGTATTTTTAGCACATGTTTTAAACATATTATCGTCAACAGCGCTCCAGCAGCTGTTCTTGGTCTCGTCAGACAACGCTTCCACCTTTTTGGGAGCGTTGCGCTACGAGGCAAAGAGCAGCCGCAAGGAAACAATTAAGTCACTACATCTGTGATTTTAATAGATGATCAAACAGCTTAAAGCGACTTGGTGAGCATAAACGTTTGGCTCCAGCTTTAACATACAAGCTTAAAAGTCACTACATCTGTGATTTTAATAGATGATCAAACAGCTTAAAGCGACTTGGTGAGCAAAAACGTTTGGCTCCAGCTTTAACATACAAGCTTAAAAGTCTGTTTGCCGATTAATCTTGTAGAAGTGGGACGATATAACTGTGTTGACGTAATGAATGCCGAGCCCTTTAGCTGCTCCGTGGTATCAATGGTCCATAAGATGCCATGTGCTAGCTCTCAGAGGCATTTTTTTGTCAAAGATAATTTTTATTTAATAACTAAATTACTGATTGATTGATTGATTGATTGATTAATTAATTGATTGATCTAAATAAAAAGCCAGTGCATCCCCTACAAGTCCACTGTCCTTTGAGAGCATAAACGGCAACATGTTTCTCTGCTCTGTGCGAAGGCTTATGGCTTAAAATTCACAGGATGAAGACAAAGTTCGTTTAGAAGCTGCTATTGGTGGAAGCTCCTAGATATTACAGGCAATGAATTTAACTGTTGCAGCTGTGCAGAATTGTTTTCTTACAAGGATGAGGAAATGACACATTTATGATGATATCTTACCACTGATTTTTCAACATCACCACGTGAGTTTGCCATAGACTGTGGTGTTTGCGTTTCCTGGCAAACACTTTCCTCTAACGAACCTCCCTCACTCTCTCCACCACTCAGAATCTCAACTGAAATTGAACCAGTTCAGATTAGGTTTTACAAAATAATTAGGACGGTACACACTCTCTCATTGGTCAATAGTTGTGTTTACGTGAGAGTATGTAAACACGGTTGTGACATCACACAAATTTTGACTGGTTACATGTTGTCAGATGCACGTCTTGATTGGATGTAGGAAACATAAGCGTGTATCAAGAAAATCTGTCTCAATCAAGGAGTAAAAAAAAACCCCAGCCTTTCCTTCATTTGTCGACTTATTTTTTAGAAATACTTTATAAAAGCAATAGAGGGCTTTTTTCCGTGTTTACATAGCCTCATTTGAACACTCGGGGAGTTGGGGGAATTTGAGACAGTTATGCAAACTCTTGACTACGTCTCGGGCTTGCATAACTGTCTCGACTTCTCACAACCCCCCTTGTGTTTAGATGAGGCTATGTAAACATGGACAAAGTCCTCTGTTGCTGAAATCTCATGGTGCACAAGGTACATGTAGATGGGAATGCAGGATGTATCATTAAATTGTTTTCAACTGTTGTTAAACAAAAGTAACAAATTAACAAGAATTAAGACACACCATTAAGTTTTAAATTGAGATGTTTTCAGATACAACTCAACAAAAAACACCGCAATAGTGATATGAAGAAACTAATGAAAATGACGATATTAATGATAATGATGATGATAATGATGATGATGACAATGATGACGACGATGGCGACGACAACAACGATGATGGTGGTGGTGATAGTGGTGGTCGGTAAAGTCACAAAAGAGCTGGAAGCACTGGTCTCTGCAGCTTGGGCCACTGAGACCATTGCAAGTGTTGTTAAACAAAAGTAACAATTGAAATTAACAAGAAACAAGATGCACCATTAAGTCTTATGATGAAATATGAAAATGATGGTATAATAATGATGATGATGCCAGCAATGACGACGACAACGATGGCGATGATCATAATGGTGGTGGTGGTGGCGGTGGCGGTGTTGTTATTGCCGGTCGGTAAAGTCACAAAATAGCCTGAAACTGCTCTCTGTTGCTTTAAGGGCATTGAGACCACTGCTACTCCCCACTGAATGCCATGCTAGTCCATCACATGGTTACAGGCAGTGGCATCAGGGCTCAAAGTTAACGACCAACTGGTCGCATATGCGACTAGACTTTTTGCTGCGCGCCTAAAAAATCATGTGTGGTCGCACCACTGTGCCTTAAAAGCCAAAGTACAGTGCGACTTCTCAAGTGCTTACTCTGACCATACTGAACATACTCTGAATGATAAATATAAATGTAAACATAGATGTAACACAACCAGGCACCAAATAATAAAGTTGCACCATTTTCCCTTCATCGGTGTGTGTTCTGTTTGTCACTTCCAGCCTAATTTCCCAGTGGATTCTCCGAACTCGAACGTTCATTTCTTCCCCATGCCCCACGTTCTGTGTTGTAAACAACTCCTCTGACACATGCAAATGAAGGAATGAAGCACGTGCTTCTTGCGCAATCGATGATCATGTCAAAGTTTAAGTCCGAAGGTCAGGGGTGTCTGTGTCAAGAGCATGTCTAAAAAAACTCAATCTGGGTTAAGGGCCTTTTTTTCTTCAAGGTAAGAAAATCCGTAAAGCTAGCCCGAGTCAGAAAATGTAGACCGTTCAAGATTATTCCTTGGTCGCCGAATGGGGGTTGTAGTGCCAGGCGGTCCTAGTGGAAAGCGTGGAAACTGGGGATGAGAATTAAATCGAAAAGACAGTTTTGTTTTCGCTTGTGTGACATACAAAAATGCCCAGCGTTTTCGGAAAGGGCCGGTCCACGAATTCTATGGCTAGAAAGCTAGCCAAATGAGCAAAGTTCGTGCTAGTTCTCACGAATACCCAGATGTTGAAAAAAATCAAAAATCTTCCTGAACAGAATTTCAAAGGTGAGGCAAACAACAAGCAAATGGATAGTGAGGATACTCAATGAAACGACTTCAGTAGTTAATATCTAACTCTTGTGTGAAGCATCCTGATTCTTTTATTTGTTTTCGTTGTGTTCAATACTGCTAGAATAGACCCATATTGCAATACGAAGCTTGAGTCGCTCTTTTTGGAGTGTTAAGTATTCTTGGAGTAGGTGCCCCAAGTATTTGAAGCTGTGCGCCTAAAATTTTTAACTCTGCGCCTAAAATTTCGGCAGTGCGTCTAAAAATTTACAGCTGGTCGCACAAGTGCTCCCAAAGCAGAAAATAAACTTTGAGCCCTGGGCATTCATATGCCTTAGTAATATTTATGTCACATGGTTTAGATGTTTTCCTGGTTCAATTTTTTTAAAAACTATTTTAACTTTTATTTGCAATCTGGATTTATTAACTTTTATTATATGGCTACAATAGTACGCACGCTCTGATTGGCTGCCAAGCGGGCAAGATTTTCTTGTAATGACAGGTATTATGAAAATTTGCCCTAGATCTTGGTGTAATAAAGACAAAACTTGTCTCACTTTCGAAGAAACTGTTTCTTATGTCACTTCTGGTTTCGATCGCATGGCCAGGTTTGTTTCGGTTCAGTGAACACGACCTGGAATGACCTCTTGAGCGCGCAAAAGGGTATTAAAAAACGCTTCCCCTTTTTCTTTTCCAGCGCTAAAAAGGCCATATAATAAATAACTTATTAACCTCATCCATTCGGTCATTACAGGGAAATCTCAGACCTCGGCCTTGACGTATTGACTTAGTGATAGTGAGGTCAATACATCAAGGCCTCGGTCCGAGATTTCCCTGTAATGACCTCACTCTCAGTTAATAAGGGCTATTTATTTGCCATCACCTCATTACCATAATTAATTCAAACAATGTATGATGGCTGGGGAATATATGAAATTTCACGTATTTGAACTGTGGATATGTAATAATTTGAAGTGTAATCATTGCAGTTAATGAAGCAACTTAAGCAGTTGCAAAGAAGCCTGAAAAAATTCCAGGCTTGAATGGGACTCCAATCCACGACCATATGAATAAAGTTAAAAGTTGAAGTTGAAAGTTATGATTGCGCAGCACACTGCTTTACCAGCCGCAGTTCAAATATATGAAAATTCACATTCACCTAGCACGGGATATAACATGAACTCGCAAGTGACCAGCTCCCAGTTAGCTTGATTATTATCTCAGTTGTCAGAGCAGTGTGTAGCCTGAGATCATTTCCTCTCCCTATATTTTCTATAATATGCCGCTGAGGGGAGGAGGGTATGATACATTTCTTTACAAGATCACACGCAAAAAAAAAAAAAATTGGATGAGACACAATTGGCATGAGAGACAATGAGACACTGATTGGATGAGACACAATGCATATGAATAGTTCTGTTGTGACTGGCTGAAGGAAACTGTATCAGGTGTTCTTTTTCCCCTCCTTCTCCCCCGCATGCCAAAAAGAATGCCTAATCGCAGGTTAAGCAGTGTGGAGCGCATTTGCACTGGTTTGAAAACTTCAAAACAAGAATAAATTTAAACCAGAATATAATTATGCACCTGGGCAAGGAGGGACAACTAGCTGGCCTGAGTTGTTCAAAGCAGTGGTACTGGCATGAATATCATGACAGCCTACAGGCTTGAATTGACTTACAAGTACCCGAGGCTAAACTAACCTGTGAGCAGTGGATTCAGTGGATTCTCATCCTTCATCCCCTTTGGTAGTGAAACGCGAGACAAACTGCAGGCACGTGACCAGAGTGTTGATTCAGGGACAAATAAATTAAAATAAAACTAGAAAAAAACTAGGCTGCAAACAAGTTTCTTGGTCTTCACACAGGAGCACATGAGCATAACGTATGTGATTATAATGGGAGTCGTCAGCCACACATGCTTGACAGAGAACAGGTCGCAGTGGTTTCACCGTCGTTTCGCTACCAAAGCAGATAAGAGACAAGAATCCACTGCATGCAGGGTAAGGCTAAACCTGCTTCAAACAACTCTGCCTCAGAGAAAAGATCACGTTTCAAGGAAAGTTCGTAACAGCACAGCTATTTCAGCCTGTCAATCCAAGACCTTAACATTAAAAGCCTAACACAATGAAATCTACACCACACCATGAAAGGTCAGGTTTTAGCAACCTCTTTTACCTTGACTGAGGTCTGATACAAAATCAGCCTCAGATGTTGGCAAAGCTTGACTTCCTTGAGATGTGTGGTAATTGGTAACTCCATCGTGGGCTGCTGCCGTGAAATGGAGGCTGAACAGTACAAAAATAAACAAGTCAAACAAGTCTGAATGCACTATCCCATGAAACCAGAATATAGAGCTTGTTCCAAGACTACTGCAAACAATAATTCAACCTGACAAACTACTATATGATGCCCTGACAACTGCTGAACGTCTTGCAGGGGTTTCAATAACTTTTGAAATAGCCGTCATTTCAGTTATTTTGTGAAATTGCAGCCAAAATCTGTGTAATGCATGGTGGTTAAGTTAAAGGATTACCTATCCTAAATAATGTGAAGAGAATAAATGAGGGAAAAGGGAAAAAAAATGCTGAGCATTTTTTTTGGGGGGGGGGGGTTGGGGGCAGATGACAAAGAAAATATGAGTACAGGGAAGAAAAATGGGGCTTCTTTTTATCGCAGTGCCCTAATTTTTGGCACATAGCATGGAGAAGTTCACCCATAATTTTAGTGTAGTCGACTTGGTGGAAATTGCCCGTGACTTTGCGAAAAAGCCTAAAAACTGCGCAAAAGTCACCTTGTGTGTCACTTTTCCCCAGAGCCCTTCAATTGCACTCCTGTTCTTCAGACAGTTTTGGAAGAAATGAGTACATGACGTAAAGTAAAATTATCATGTCTTGAGTATTTGGCTACCGAATGGTTACTAACTATACGTTACCCACTTATTCTTTCCTTTCAGAATAAGCCAGTTTCACAATCACATGCAGAACGTATGGTCTTGCATGGAAGGAAGGCTTAGCTTCGATGGCAGGTCACAGTATTTTGAAAACATGGTAAATAGTATAGCATAGTGCAATTTTTGCCATTTCTCTTGACCAACACTTGATTCTTCGATACTATCTGCTGTTTTCAAAACACTGTGGCCCACCAGAGAAGCAAGGTTGTGCGTTCTGTGCATGATTGCAAAAGTAGCTTTTAGCCCTTTCTAGCACTCGTCCGAGTCCCCCACGATAAGTTATGAAGTGAGGCTGGGGTGTTCAGCATTAGATAACACAGGGGTGAAGTAGTTTTCTGCGCTTGCGATGATGACAATCCACACAAAACCCCTAACCCTCACTGTAACTGCTGGTCCCTGAATCTACCTCATCTGATGTTATTTAATGCTAATTACCGGCTAGGGCTAAGATACCATTCAAAACGGCTGGACCAAACATTTTCCTGACATTGTGAAATTTACCCACCCCAGCCTTGTTTCATAACTTACTGTGGGGGACTGGGAGGAATGTGAGAAAGGACCATTGTGCCTACTCCATCCACTTTAGGGAGAGTGGTCCACTCAATCTTTGGGACTAGGCAGAGTGGACCATCTTATCTTCCCTAAAGTACCTAATAGCTTCTTCAGAGGTGAGACCATGCAAAAAGGAACATACAGAGGCCAAAGCCGGACATGGGGTTACTATTCTTACGAGCTTTCAGCGAATTCCATGACTTTTCATGACCTTTTCCGTGGGCTTTTGTAATTTTCCATGATCTTTTCTTACTGTCACTTTTGAAAATTGTCAAAACTACATCCTTGCTTTACAGTATTTTCGATTTTGACATAACCCGCCGTTATTTTATTTTGTGGCTTCGACATCTGCGATTATTTATGTACCATACATAGCGTTAATTTTCCATGGCTTTCCATGACCACGACTTGCCAGGAATGGAAAATAAAATAAATATTGTTAACTTCCACGACTTTTTTCGATGGCTCGCACGAACCCTGTGACAAAAAAAATTCACAGTCGGCGCCCGCGCCTTATTTTATTTTTATTTTTTTAACGCTTTCATAAACACTACTGAAAAGCTGGAAACCGATCAGTTTACCTTCCATCCTCCCCGACGGTTGCAACAGCCATCTCGTGTGATTCATTAACGTGTTTCACCTCAACTGAATCAAAACTCGACAGAGTAAAACCCGGTAAAGATGTTACAGTTGTGGTACCATCAAGAGTTGGTGTTAAAACAGCAAGACCGGCCGAACCTGGCACGGAAGTAACGGCGAAAGTTGCCAGAGAGCTGCTGGAAATAGCCTGCGAGTCTAGCACTTGAGCTAAAGCCGTAGCCGTCGCACATGTTGTCCCGTTCTCCAACGATGAATCGGTGTGCAACGCTGCAGTTTCTCCAAGGTCCATGGCATTGAGACCGAAATTTTTACAGGAAGTGAGTTTTCGTTCGATGTTGTGGACGGAAGTGACCGTCCACTCTGTTTTTAGAGGGGGGTTAAAAGCTTTCCTCCTTGAGCCACCAAGAGATGGCCGTCCAACTGGCAATAAAGCATACCACCCTCGAAGAACCCTTGAAAATGTCTCATGTCCCGTATTTTGAAATAGTGGGTCTTACACAACATCCATGTTGAATTTTAGGTTACCGCTGATCAGCGAGGGAAGGCAGGAAGATGAGGAGGCAAACGAGAAGAAAAATGCTTAAGAGGTTAGTTCACATAATATGTTACACGAATTAAGCGTTTAACGATAACTTGAACGATCGAAAGGTGCTTTATGAATCATTCTATCATACATATGTGGCTCGGTATCAAATACTGAGTTGATCTTATGATGGCTATTTGGTTGGCCGACGTTTCCGTTGTCAATCTCGCCAAACCTTGCCGCGTTTGGCCAGGGCTAAAGGTTTTACGGAGAGATTTCCGTACAGGTCCCTACATTAATCATACATGCATATTCCTACTAACCCTCTTCCAAAAAGAACGAGCGTGAATGGTGTTTTGCTAGGAATATGCATGCATAATGAAGTAGGGACCTGTACAGAAATCTTGCCGGTTTTACTTGTGGTTCGAAAGTTTTCCTGCTTCGGTATATTTATTGGTGGCATGTTTGAAACTTTAAAGGAAACAATAAGTGAGATGATCATATGACCCGTACGACCCCGCGCGCGCTTTCATTGCAAAACTATTGAGAAAATCCCCGTATGAGGGCCCTACGCGTTGGCGCGAGCAGGGCCGGAAAAAGCCGTCCGGCCCTGCTAGGATCGCGTGCGGCTCTTCGCGAGATGCGAACTGAAGCGCGGTGGTCATATGATAAAATGCTTATTGACTGAGTTAGGTCGGGCCGTCCGGCCCTCCCACTCAGTCAATAAGTACATAATATTTTCATATGCCGGGAAAGTCCCATACGATCGGGAATTTCGCAGTTTCCTTACCGTCCCCATTTTTTTTAAAAATGTCGGGAAATCGCCATCGTCGCAGAAAGTTTAGTTTTCATATGTCGGGAATTATCGCCCACCATCTCAGAAATCTGGACGCGTTGGAAAATATTTGACTCGCTTGCGGAACACGTGCTTGGCTGGGGTACGCCCTTGGGGTACAGGTACCAGCGTTCTGGTGCCCAAGTAGCGACGCTGGGAAACCGAACAAGGGGAAGAAGGTGCTTGGGCGGTTGCTAAGGAAATCGACTCCGAGCTCACTGACACCCCCCTGGGTGACCTGTCACGCTAACCGAAGGGCAGTGGAAGGGAAATGGGAAAAGGAGGATGCGACAAGCGAAGGAGGAAGGGGAGGGAAGGAGGTTACGCTGAAAAACAAACTGCTCGCTAGAACGCACACGAAGCTTGGAACGGACGGAATGAGACGAGCAGGGGTAGACCGCCCCGCAGCGAGTTCCCATGTGCCAGGACAGCTTGATCGCGAGGAGACTGGGCCCTCGCTAAACAAATATTAACTTCTGTCAATGAAAATTGACTCACTCCAAGAAACGCTCCCGATTTGTCTCCGACCATCCCAGCGTCGGCTAAATCTGGGACGGTCAGTAGTGAAATACCGCGATCGTCTGGGATTTTCCCGACATATGAAAACTATAGGCTTTTATGTTCTTTGTTCCTTGGCTCAGATTACTTTGATATTTGAGACCAGTGTCTGCATTTTTGCATTTTTCCTTTTTTTTTTTCTGGTTTTAAATATTCTGCAAATGACACTCTCCTAGGTACTGAAATTTATTTTAAAGGTCAACATTTTCAGGAAGCGCAAAAACGTACGTTTTTCTGTGGTCTTAACTGAGCGAGCCTGCGTAGCAAGCGTTCCGTACAAGCGAGGATTTCCGTATTGCTGTCGCGGAAAAATTGGGGCGAGAAAATAGGTGGAAGGGTGGGCGTGGGGAGAGTTACGAGGGAACGCTTGGCCCAAACCCTACGATTGTGAAAAACGCCCACCTATTTTTAACGGTTGACCAACCCGCTCCTCTTCCCACTCGCACCCGTCCACCTATTTTCTCGTCTCAATTTTCCCGCGGCCAGAATACGGAAATCTTCGCTCGTACGGAACGCTCGCTACACAGGCTATAACTGAGCTACAGTCTGTATTTCAAGTGTGATGGCAGCGCTATCGGTGGATCGGAACTCGATGGGGCCTTTAGTTCGCCGAGGCACAAAACCCATCCCATTCATGTTTACACCTTTCTAATCTGATGATCCGTTATCCCTTGGACTATTCGAATCTATTCATTTTATCAAGCATGACGGTATCGCTATCACAGGGACTTTGTAGCGCTTTAAGGGGGAGGGAGGGTGGCTAAACTGGAGCTTTCAGATTTTGGTTCAGTGCTTTCCATGCCTGCAGTCCTTGGTTCCTATTTTATCTGGACTGATGGCCTCTTCATATGAGCCCAGTTGACAGGGCTGGCTCCGTTTCCTCAATTTCCGTCACCTCACCGCTAAATCCTTTTTAATAGATCGGTTCACGCCCTTGAGTGCATCGTGGGTAATCAGGGCAACATGGCGGGAAATTCAAAGGTTTGTACGGACATTCAAAGCAAAATAAATTGTGCATAACTCTTATTACTCTAGCCGTAGGTGGCTAGATTTATGTTTTCGGGTTTGAATCGTTTTTTTTTTTTTTTTT
>BLFK01000866.1:511975-589591 GCA_014634185.1 Astreopora myriophthalma
AAATGTGATCTATTACTGAACAGACGCACGGCAACATGGAATCTATTTGTTAAATTGTCAAAACACGTAACGTGATTGGCTGTAAGCATTCATGCATAAACGCTTTCCCATTTCGGTGCAACACGAAATTCAGGATTGGCGATCTCGGTGCGCAGTGCATTTTGGGCGAATGTGGACCCTTAAAGGGACTGGACTTTATGCAAATTATCTTGATTAATCAATACGGCGGTTGGTCACTTCATCGAACAATGTCTTTAATGTTACCGGTACTAGTTCTTCACTAGCTCTTGGCGCGGACGTCGAAACTAATCTACTAGTTATGCTCAAAAGACAAAAACACAAACTAACGTTTTCTCTTCCTCTCCGTTTGTTTCTTCAGAAAGTTTCTGTAGGCGTCTGTTCTTTGGTACGCTTCCAGTTCCACCACGTATCTCTCCTTGTCTTTCTCCGCTTCATCCAAGTATCTCTACAAGTAACGAAGAAGTAATGTAGAGTGCAACATAAAGTAATCTCAACCCTGGTCCCAAAAGTTTTTCTTTCTTCTCCCCAGACGAATTTTAACCGCTAAGCGGTGACGTCGAACCAAGAAGCAATGAGAGAAGAAACTGAACCTCTGGTTTCGGTCCTGCGAATCTCACTTCTATGCAATGTTTACAGTACACTGCCACATAGTCTCATGTAAACACGAGAAGGGGTTGGGAGAATTCGAGACTGTTATGCAAACTCATAATAATTCGACAAATGAAGGAAAATGCTGTTTGTTTTACTTCTTGATTGAAACAGGTTTTCTCGATACACGCTCATATTTCCTACCAGCCAATCAAAACGCGCGTTTGACAACACAACCAATCAAAATTCGTGTCATGTCACAACCGTGTTTACATACTCTCATCTAAACACACCTATTGACCAATGAGAGCGCGCGTACTATCCTAATTATTTTATAAAACTAATTTTCTTCCTTTTATCCCTTCCCTAAACCTCTTAAATTTCATTCAAATTAGGGTGTACCAGTGCTTTGATTAAGTTGGAAAACTTCGTCAGTATTGAATTGAAATCCCAAGTAAGTTCAGTTGTAAACCTTTTGATCACCTGTTTTTCTTCCGCAGAAAGCTTACTCCACTGAGCACCTAGTAGTTTTGTTACTTCAGGAAAGTTCAATTCAGGGTGCTCTGCCTTCACTTTCTCTCTCTGCTCATTAAGAAACCTCACATAACCAGTGAGGGGAGCTTTAGGTGCATTGGTGTCTCGACAGGTTTTACGCCTTTTCTTCCCCTTTGGCCATCCTCCTTTTTTCTTCTAAATAGACATAAAAAATAACATAAAATAAAATGAAATAAAATAAATTAAAATAACAACTTTTGCTTTGTACTTTTAGCACATGTATTTAAACAAATTATCGCCAACAGTGCTCCAGCAGCTTTTGTTGGTCTCGTCAGACAACGCTTCCCCCTTTTTGGGAGCGTTGCGCTACGAGACAAAGAGCAGCCGCAAGGAAACAATTAAGTCACTACATCTGTGATTTTAATAGATGATCAAACAGCTTAAAGCGACTTGGTGAGCGAAAACGTTTGGCTCCAGCTTTAACATACAAGCTTAAAAGTCTGTTTGCCGATTAATCTTGTAGAAGTGTGACGATGTAACTGTGTTGACGTAATGAATGCCGAGCCCTTTAGCTGCTCCGTGGTATCAATGGTCCATAAGATGCCATGTGCTAGCTCTCAGAGGCATTTTTTTTGTCAAAGATAATTTTTATTTAATTACTGATTGATTGATTGATTGATTAATTGATTGATCTAAATAAAAAGCCAGTGCATCCCCTACAAGTCCACTGTCCTTTGAGAGCATAAACGGCAACATGTTTCTCTGCTCTGTGTGAAGGCTTATGGCTTAAAATTCACAGGATGAAGACAAGGTTCGTTTAGAAGCTGCTATTAGTGGAAGCTCCTAGATATTACAGGCAATGAATTTAACTGTTGCAGCTGTGCAGAATTGTTTTCTTACAAGGATGAAGAAATGACACATTCATGATGATATCTTACCACTGATTTTTCAACATCACCACGTGAGTTTGCCATAGACTGTGGTGTTTGCGTTTCCTGGCAAACACTTTCCTCTAACGAACCTCCTTCACTCTCTCCACCACTCAGAATCTCAACTGAAATTGAACCAGTTCAGATTAGGTTTTACAAAATAATTAGGACGGTACACACTCTCTCATTGGTCAATAGTTGTGTTTACGTGAGAGTATGTAAACACGGTTGTGACATCACACAAATTTTGACTGGTTACATGTTGTCAGATGCACGTTTTGATTGGCTGGTAGGAAACATAAGCGTGTATCAAGAAAATCTGTCTCAATCAAGGAGTAAAAAAAAACAGCATTTCCTTCATTTGTCGACTTATTTTTTAGAAATACTTTATAAAAGCAATAGAGGGCTTTTTTCCGTGTTTACATAGCCTCATTTGAACACTCGGGGAGTTGGGGGAATTTGAGACAGTTATGCAAACTCTTGACCGCGTCTCGGGCTTGCATAACTGTCTCGACTTCTCACAACCCCCCTTGTGTTTAGATGAGGCTATGTAAACACGGACAAAGTCCTCTGTTGCTTAAATCTCATGGTGCACAAGGTACATGTAGATGGGAATGCAGGATGTAGCATTAAATTGTTTTCAACTGTTGTTAAACAAAAGTAACAAATTAACAAGAATTAAGACACACCATTAAGTTTTAAATTGAGATGTTTGGAGATACAACTCAACAAAAAGCACCGCAATAGTGATATGAAGAAACTAATGAAAATGACGATATTAATGATAATGATGATGATAATGATGATGATAATGATGATGGTGACAATGATGACGACGATGGGGACGACAACAACGATGATGGTGGTGGTGATAGTGGTGGTTGGTAAAGTCACAAAAGAGCTTGAAGCAATGGTCTCTGCAGCTTGGGCCATTGAGACCATTGCAAGTGTTGTTAAACAAAAGTAACAATTGAAATTAACAAGAAAAAAGATGCACCATTAAGTCTTATGATGAAATATGAAAAGAATGATGGTATAATAATGATGATGATGTCAGCAATGACGACGACAACGATGGTGATGATCATGATGGTGGTGGTGGTGGCGGTGTTGTTATTGCTGGTCGGTAAAGTCACAAAATAGCCTGAAACTGCTCTCTGTTGCTTTAAGGGCATTGAGACCACTGCTACTCCCCACTGAATGCCATGCTAGTCCATCACATGGTTAGAGGCAGTGGCATTCATATGCCTTAGTAATATTTATGTCACATGGTTTAGATGTTTTTCTGGTTCAATTTTTATTTGCAATCTGGATTTAGTAACTTTTATTATATGGCTACAATAGTACGCATGCTCTGATTGGCTGCCAAGCGGACAAGATTTTCTTGTAATGACAGGTATTATGAAAACTTTGAAATTTGCCCTAGATCTTGGTGTAATAAAGACCAAACTTGTCTCACTTTTAAAGAAACTGTTTCTTATCTCACTTCTGCTTTCGATCGCATGGCCAGGTTTGTTTCGGTTCAGTGAACATGACCTCGAATGACCTCTTGAGCGCGCAAAAGGGTATTAAAAAATGCTTCGCGTTTTTCTTTTCCAGCGCTAAAAAGGCCATATAATAAATAACTTATTAACCTCATCCATTAGGTCATTACAGGGAAATCTCAGACCTCGGCCTTGACGTATTGACTGAGCGATAGCGAGGTCAATACATCAAGGCCCCAGTCCGAGATTTCCCTGTAATGACCTCACTCTCGGTTAATAAGAGCTATTTATTTGCCATCACCTCATTACCATAATTAATTCAAACAATGTATGATGGCTGGGGAATATGTGAAATTTCACGTGTTTGAACTGTGGATATGTAATAATTTGAAGTGTAATCATTGCAGTTAATGAAGCAACTTAAGCAGTTGCAAAGAAGCCTGAAAAAATTCCAGGCTTGAATGGAACTCCAATCCACGACCATATGAATAAAGTTGAAAGTTGAAGTTGAAAGTTATGATTGCGCAGCACACTGCTTTACCAGCTGCCGTTCAAATATATGAAAATTCACATTCACCTAGCACGGGATATAACATGAACTCGCAAGTGACCAGCTCCCAGTTAGCTTGATTATTATCTCAGTTGTCAGAGCAGTGTGTAGCCTGAGATCATTCCCTTTCCCTATATTTTCTATAACATACCGCTGAGGGGAGGAGGGTATGGTACATTTCTTTACAAGATCACACGCAAAAAAAAAAAAAATTGGATGAGACACAATTGGCATGAGAGACAATGTCTTTCTGATTGGATGAGACACAATGCATATGAATAGTTCTGTTGTGACTGGCTGAAGGAAACTGTATCAGGTGTTCTTTTTCCCCTCCTTCTCCCCCGCATGCCAAAAAGAATGCCTAATCGCAGGTTAAGCAGTGTGGAGCACATTTGCACTGGTTTGAAAACTTCAAAACAAGAATAAATTTAAACCAGAATATAATTATGCACCTGGGCAAGGAGGGACAACTAGCTGGCCTGAGTTGTTCAAAGCAGTGGTACTGGCATGAATATCATGACAGCCTACAGGCTTGAATAGACTTACAAGTACCCGAGGCTAAACTAACCTGTGAGCAGTGGATTCAGTGGATTCTCATCCTTTATCCCCTTTGGTAGTGAAACTTGAGAGAAACTGCAGGCAGGTGACCAGAGTGTTGATTCAGGGACAAATAAATTAAAATAAAACTAGAAAAAAACTAGGCTGCAAACAAGTTTCTTGGTCTTCACACAGGAGCACATGAGCATAACGTATGTGATTATAATGGGAGTCGTCAGCCACACATGCTTGACAGAGAACAGGTCGCAGTGGTTTCACCGTCGTTTCGCTACCAAAGCAGATAAGAGACAAGAATCCACTGCACACAGGGTAAGGCTAAACCTGCTTCAAACAACTCTGCCTCGGAGAAAAGATCACGTTTCAAGGAAAGTTTGTAACAGCACAGCCATTTCAGCCTGTCAATCCAAGACCTTAACATTAAAAGCCTAACACAATGAAATTTACACCACACCATGAAAGGTCAGGTTTTAGCAACCTCTTTTACCTTGACTGAGGTCTGATACAAAATCAGCCTCAGATGTTGGCAAAGCTTGACTTCCTTGAGATGTGTGGTAATTGGTAACTCCATCGTGGGCTGCTGCCGTGAAATGGAGGCTGAACAGTACAAAAATAAACAAGTCAAACAAGTCTGAATGCACTATCCCATGAAACCAGAATATAGAGCTTGTTCCAAGACTACTGCAAACAATAATTCAACCTGACAAACTACTATATGATGCCCTGACAACTGCTGAACGTCTTGCAGGGGTTTCAATAACTTTTGAAATAGCCGTCATTTCAGTTATTTTGTGAAATTGCAGCCAAAATCTGTGTAATGCATGGTGGTTAAGTTAAAGGATTACCTATCCTAAATAATGTGAAGAGAATAAATGAGGGAAAAGGGAAAAAAAATGCTGAGCATTTTTTTTTGGGGGGGGGGGTTGGGGGCAGATGACAAAGAAAATATGAGTACAGGGAAGAAAAATGGGGCTTCTTTTTATCGCAGTGCCCTAATTTTTGGCACATAGCATAGAGAAGTTCACCCATAATTTTAGTGTAGTCGACTTGCCCGTGACTTTGCGAAAAAGCCTAAAAACTGCGCAAAAGTCACCTTGTGTGTCACTTTTCCCCAGAGCCCTTCAATTGCACTCCTGTTCTTCAGACAGTTTTGGAAGAAATGAGTACATGACGTAAAGTAAAATTATCATGTCTTGAGTATTTGGCTACCGAATGGTTACTAACTATACGTTACCCACTTATTCTTTCCTTTCAGAATAAGCCAGTTTCACAATCACATGCAGAACGTATGGTCTTGCATGGAAGGAAGGCTTAGCTTCGATGGCAGGTCACAGTATTTTGAAAACATGGTAAATAGTATAGCATAGTGCAATTTTTCTTGACCAACACTTGATTCTTCGATACTATCTGCTGTTTTCAAAACACTGTGGCCCACCAGAGAAGCAAGGTTGTGCGTTCTGTGCATGATTGCAAAAGTAGCTTTTAGCCCTTTCTAGCACTCGTCCGAGTCCCCCACGATAAGTTATGAAGTGAGGCTGGGGTGTTCAGCATTAGATAACACAGGGGTGAAGTAGTTTTCTGCGCTCGCGATGATGACAATCCACACAAAACCCCTAACCCTCACTGTAACCGCTGGTCCCTGAATCTACCTCACCTTTTAATGCTAATTACCGGCTAGGGTAGATACCATTCAAAACAGCTGGACCAAACATTTTCCTGACATTTTGAAATTTACCCACCCCAGCCTTGTTTCATAACTTACTGTGGGGGACTGGGAGGAATGTGAGAAAGGACCATTGTGCCTACTCCATCCACTTTAGGGAGAGTGGTCCACTCAATCTTTGGGACTAGGCAGAGTGGACCATCTTATCTTCCCTAAAGTACCTAATAGCTTCTTCAGAGGTGAGACCATGCAAAAAGGAACATACAGAGGCCAAAGCCTGACATGGGGTTACTATTCTTACGAGGTTTCAGCGAATTCCATGACTTTTCATGACCTTTTCCGTGGGCTTTTGTAATTTTCCATGATCTTTTCTTACTGTCACTTTTGAAAATTGTCAAAACTACATCCTTGTTTTACGGTATTTTCGATTTTGACATAACCCGCCGTTAATTTTATTTTGTGGCTTCGACATCTGCGATTATCTATGTACCATACATAGCGTTAATTTTCCATGGCTTTCCATGACCGAGAAGTAAATTCCACGACTTGCCAGGAATGGAAAATAAAATAAATATTGTTAACTTCCACGACTTTTTTCGATGGCTCGCACGAACCCTGTGACAAAAAAATTCACAGTCGGCGCCCGCGCCTTATTTTATTTTTATTTTTAACGCTTTCATAAACACTACTGAAAAGCTGGAAACCGATCAGTTTACCTTCCATCCTCCCCGACGGTTGCAACAGCCATCTCGTGTGATTCATTTACGTGTTTCACCTCAACCGAATCAAAACTCGACAGAGTAAAACCCGGTAAAGATGTTACAGTTGTGGTACCATCAAGAGTTGGTGTTAAAACAGCAAGACCGGCCGAACCTGGCACGGAAGTAACGGCGAAAGTTGCCAGAGAGCTGCTGGAAATAGCCTGCGAGTCTAGCACTTGAGCTAAAGCCGTAGCCGTCGCACATGTTGTTCCGTTCTCCAACGATGAATCGGTGTGCAACGCTGCAGTTTCTCCAAGGTCCATGGCATTGAGACCGAAATTTTTACAGGAAGTGAGTTTTCGTTCGATGTTGTGGACGGAAGTGACTGTCCACTCTGTTTTTAGAGGGGGGTTAAAAGCTTTCCTCCTTGAGCCACCAAGAGACGGCCGTCCAACTGGCAATAAAGCATACCACCCTCGAAGAACCCTTGAAAATGTCTCATGTCCCGTATTTTGAAATAGTGGGTCTTACACAACATCCATGTTGAATTTTAGGTTACCGCTGATCAGCGAGGGAAGGCAGGAAGATGAGGAGGCGAACGAGAAGAAAAATGCTTAAGAGGTTAGTTCGCATAATATATTACACGAATTAAGCGTTTAACGATAATTTGAACGATCAAAAGGTGCTGTATGAATCATTCTATCATACATATGTGGCTCGGTATCAAATACTGAGTTGATCTTATGATGGCTATTTGGTTGGCCGACGTTTCCGTTGTTAATCTCGCCGAACCTTGCCGCGTTTGGCCAGGGATAAAGGTTTTACGGAGAGATTTCCGTACAGGTCCCTACATTAATCATACATGCATATTCCTACTAACCCTCTTCCAAAAACAACGAGCGTGAATGGTGTTTTGCTAGGAATATGCATGCATAATGAAGTAGGGACCTGTACAGAAATCTTGCCGGTTTTACTTGTGGTTCGAAAGTTTTCCTGCTTCGGTATATTTATTGGTGGCATATTTGAAACTTTAAAGGAAAAAATAAGTGAGATTATCATATGACCCGGGTACGGCCCCGCGCGCGCTTTCATTGCAAAACTATTGAGAAAATCCCCGTATGAGGGCCCTACGCGATGGCGCGAGCAGGGCCGGAAAAAGCCGTCCGGCCCTGCTAAGATCGCGTGCGGCTCTTCGAGAGATGCGAACTGAAGCGCGGTGGTCATATGATAAAATGCTTATTGACTGAGTTGGGTCGGGCCGTCCGGCCCTCCCACTCAGTCAATAAGTACATAATATTTTCATATGCCGGGAAAGTCCCATACGATCGGGAATTTCGCAGTTTCCTTACCGTCCCCAATTTTTTGAAAAATGTCGGGAAATCGCCATCGTCGCAGAAAGTTTAGTTTTCATATGTCGGGAATTATCGCCCACCATCTCAGAAATCTGGACGCGTTGGAAAATATTTGACTCGCTTGCGGAACACGTGCTTGGCTGGGGTACGCCCTTGGGGTACAGGTACCAGCGTTCTGGTGCCCAAGTAGCGACGCTTGGAAACCGAAGAGGTACGAGGGAACGCTTGGCCCAAACCCTACGATTGTGAAAAACGCCCACCTATTTTTAACGGTTGACTAACTCGCTCCTCTTCCCACTCGCACCCGTCCACCTATTTTCTCGTCTCAATTTTCCCGCGGCCAGAATACGGAAATCTTCGCTCGTACGGAACGCTCGCTACACAGGCTATAACTGAGCTACAGTCTGCATTTCAAGTGTGATGGCAGCGCTATCGGTGGATCGGAACTCGATGGGGCCTTTAGTTCGCCGAAGCACAAAACCCATCCCATTCATGTTTACACCTTTCTAATCTGATGATCCGTTATCCCTTGGACTATTCGAATCCATTCATTTTATCAAGCATGACGGTATCGCTATCACAGGGACTTTGTAGCGCTTTAGTGGGGAGGGAGGGGGGCTTAACTGGAGCTTTCGGATTTTGGTTCAGTGCTTTCCATGCCTGCGGTCCTTGGTTCCTATTTTATCTGGACTGATGGCCTCTTCATATGAGCCCAGTTGACAGGGCTGGCTCCGTTTCCGCAATTTCCGTCACCTCACCGCTAAATCCTTTTTAATAGATCAGTTCACGCCCTTGAGTGCATCATGGGTAATCAGGGCAACATGGCGGGAAATTCAAAGGTTTGTACGGACATTCAAAGCAAACTAAATTGTGCATAACTCTTATTACTCTAGCCGTAGGTGGCTAGATTTATGTTTTCGGGTTTGAATCTTTTTTTTTTTTGTTTTTTTCGCGTCGCGATTTTCCAACCAAATATCGATTACCATCGATGATAGTTTGAGCGGTCTTTTTAGGGCCTGATTACATGAGCCGGTCTGGCCCGGTTAGCCGGGCTGCTGTCAGTTTGCCGGGATCTCGGCACGTTTGTTAAACGCAACAAAAATCAGCTCCGCGATTACATGACCACCGGGCCAGCCCGTTTAGCCGATATCCCGGTATCGCGGTGCCGGGATCCCGGCTAACCGGGCTGAGATTTTCCCAGGTAATCGCGTTCACCGGGACAGCCCGGTTAGCCGGGCCAGCGATTTCTAACCACATTATTCCACTTCAGAGCAAAATGGACCACGGAATAGTCGTTTATTTATGTTTAAATTAAAGATATATGAGATAGCAAGCCTTAAGGCTTCTTTAAATTGTAGAATGGTGAATTTCAATAACAATTTAGCGAGACAAACGTGTCTTTGCTTCTTCTTCGTTCTTGTTATCATTTTTCAGGCGACATGTTCTAAATTTAACCCAAGCCGGGCTGGCTCACCTCATGTAATACCGGGCTGAAACTCACCCCGGCAAGCCCGACCAGCCCGGCTCACCGGGCCAGCGCGGCTCACGTAATCAGGCCCTTAAAGAAACTTCTATAGGAGTGTACGCACTGGGATTCGAACCCGCCCTCTCCTGCATCAGAGGCGGTAGCGATGTCCACAAGGCTATCGAGCTAACGTCGCACCCAAGGGAAAAACACATCTATTAGTATCTTCTTTAAGTGACCGGAAACGGTTAGCCTTCCTTCGGTGTTCGTAATATCCGGTTGTATTATCTGACTAGTCAGCCGTCTTTAGCCAGCTACTTTCTTTTCATTGTAAAACTACTGCTGATGAAATGTCATCGACATGGCATCGCAAAAACTTGCCAAGCACCCGTTTCCCAATTTTGAGTCAAATCAATGCGTATTGTAACATTTTTCGACGATCGGAGTTTTCTGGATGTTATCGGTATGGTTGTGTAATGTTTCACTGACCAGTTTCCAGGGCCGGCTATTATTTGCTATCAGCTTTGTACCGTAAAATTAATGATGCTTTATTAATGACCTTTCAATCGGAAATCGGATAAAAGAGAGGCTAGAGTATAGGCTACCCGCAGCCTCTTGTTTTCTAGACTTAAGCGTTCATGCACCAAACGTATATGTTGAAGTTTACAACTGAGATGATTGGGACTCGATGTTTATATTCTTTTGAATTCCAAAATATTGCTGCTTTTTCTTCATACATTCTCTATAATTTTGTACCTTCCTAATTACAGGAAAATGTGTTTAATAAAATAAGCCGTCCCTCCAATACACACTAAGTTGTCTTGTCGTGCTCAAATTTCATATTCTCACTTCATATTCTCAATTCTTGGAAGTTTTTTCATGTGGTAGGCTGCCATGTTCAGCCCAATCAAAACCAACTAATTTTCAACATCTGTACCCAGTCCCTTGCTCGTTTAGAAACTGGCCAGTGGTGTCTTTCGGATGGTCATTTTGTTTGATGACTATGACGTGCATTCTCTTGCTTTTTTATTATTTTTTATTTTATTTTTTTTTGTTTAAATGGGTACTTTGAACGTTACCTCATAGAAAACGTAGCGGTTTTGGCAAATAACCGTTTTTCAGTTCAACATGCCTCTGTTTTACCCCCTGCCAGTGATTCTCTTGTGTATGCTTTTCTTGCAAACGGTATATCAAGGAGTCCACAAGAGTTTGAGTTCTGTTAGTTGCACTCCGTTTCTCTCAAGTGCGCCTCAAAAGAGGGCTTTGGCGCCGCTTAAAGCCGCATTCTCTGTGCGGTTTTATAAGGGAAAGAGAAGAGAGAGCGGGGCCGTCGAGGAAGGCCGTTATAACGTGATAAAAGGGATTGTCTGTTGCGCAGTCTGCGAGTATATTTACTGGGTTATGTTATGGAGAAAAGTCAGTTCATTCTTCATAAATAACCACAAAGACATTGTATGGGAAAATGACGGTTAGAAAAACAAATATCACTTTCTCCCTACAGCTATAAAAGTGGTAAATAATAGTAAATGCTTGACTGACAAAATATTAAAGCCGGCTGAGAGTAATCAAAATTGTCCTCAGTCGTTTGGGTGGGACAGGAAGATCGATACTTTCTCCGTTGTGAGTGCGCTAAGCCAGTTCAGCATTTGGTTTCGCGCAGGGAATAGGCCATTTCCCAGTTCACTTCAGGCTCTCTTTCAAAGCGAGTCTAAGTGCCAAGTCTTTCGTTTGAAAATGAGTTTTTATTCATATGCAAAGTGAAACTAATTACCATCACAAAACTTTCGCACCTAGACTCGCTTTGAAAAAGAGGCTGACGTGAACTCGGAAATGGCGTATCCACTTGTACTGGAAAAGGGTAGAGCGCGGTGCCGTTGGACTGAGAAGTAAAATCGCGACCAGTTGGCTCAATCGAGAGTGCACTGGATTTTCATGCGGGAGGTCGTGGTTCGAATCCCGACCGGACCAACACTCAGGGCCTTTAAATAACTGAGGAGAAAGTGCTGCCTTTGTAATTACATCTGCATGTGGTTTGACTTTCTAGTCTTCTCGGATAAGGACGATAAGCCAGAGGTCCCGTTTCACAGCCCTTGTTCATTATCTCTGTGGGACGTTAAAGAACCCACACACTATTCGCAAAGAAAAGGGCAAGCTGTACCCGGTGTTGTGGTCTGACCTCATGGACACACTATCAGTTGGGGCGAAAGCTCTGTTGTGTGGCCCTCACCACCTTAATTGGTGGTGAAACTCCAATAAACTCTAAAAGTGGCAAACTGTGAGATGCGTCCATCTTTCGGCTTCAAACCAGTTCTTTTAAGTCGATTGGTTAAAGGGGTGTCACGATCTCGGGCTAACGTTGTGTTGACTGTTTATTACACTGTAAATCTGGTGACATACCATTCAACATTGGACAAAATTTGTTGCTCAACAAATGTTGAACGATGTTACAGCAACTTGTTGAACGGAATAGAGCTTGTCTCTATTTTCGTTCAGCTTAGTCGAACAACGTTCAACTTGTTGAATGCATGGCCTCTTTCAACATCATGTCAACGTGACATGACACACTGCGTTCAACATTTGTTTTGCAAGAAGTTGCAACATTTGTTGATTAATAAATCTGTTGAACCATGTGTCACCGGCTTAAGAAATCGGCATCTGATTTACTGTCAAGCGGCGTCCAGGTCATCTAGCCTGGTACGACTGTCACTGCAGATACCGTATCTTAAAGAGAGGTTTATATCGTATCGGGATTCTTGTAATGTGAAATTGCACCGACAAAATCCTCTTTCACAGGCGTTTTCCGGCCCAGTCCTGATTATTTATTTATTTATTATTTCTTTTTTGTACCAAAACACTCTCCAGGATAAGGCCGCCATCTTAGAATGAACTTGAAATTATAGTCTTGTTTTGACCGTTGCCCTACGTCTTAACCATTTTTGTCCATTTCTTAACATTGGCTGTTATTTATGGCTCAAACTAGTTTAAACACTTTGAAGAGATGCTCTTTCTAGAATGATTGACACTACAACTTGGTATCAAGTAAGAGTAATTTGATGGTACCACATGAAATACCAATTATTGCTAAAGATGCCGTCATTATTGTGACATAATAGCCTACCCTGACAACAGGAACGTCCTGTAAATATATTGATAATATTTTGACTTTAATGAAAGAAATGACTATGAAGTGCGGGTTAGAAATGAACTGAAGAAATGATCCTCACACTTTCTGGACAATTTAAGCAATTGTCTCATGTATTCGAATCCCGTTGGAGTCACTTGAATTTTTCAAGTGCAGATATGAGACAATTGCTTAAATTGTCCAGAAAGTGTGAGGATCATTTCTTCAGTTCATTTTGACTTTAGTTGCTAATATCTCAAAAAAGATCTCGGTGACCCCATTTTTTATTGCCGTAAATTATTCCGCAGGCCATGATGAAACTATGCAAAGATTTAAAAAAATCTGTGGAGCAGATTCAGAGCCAGCTTAAAAAGTAAACTGAAAATAAAAAATGAATTAATTGATTAACAATAAACAAGACGCATAAGGGCGTTTCCGTGGGATGCACAAACGGTTAACAGAAATTGTAAAAGTAAAACGGTTAGTCCAGATCCGAGTTCAAGGTGCGGGTTAGATCACTAGAAGTCGTTTTCATGTTGCTTCTAACACTTCCTGCTCGATACTGGAAATTTAATTTAAAAAAAAGAAGTAATAATTCGTGACTGAGAAGAAAAACAACACGACCAAAAAAAGAAAAGAAGAACAAGTCAACAACACGGATATTATGCGGGGTCACCCATCCAAGTCGTAACCCCGACCAACAGGGCTTAACTTCAGTGAGAAGCACAAGCACGTGGCTAATTACCATATGAGACCACGATGAAAAAACAAAGGAACGCGACTGATTTTTAGACGTGGTCGGCCTGTGGCATCCCACGTAATTAAAGTGGGTGTGAATCCGATCCACAGATTTCTTTTTAACTTTGCAAAAGTTTCATCTTGGCCAGCTGATCACTTTCCAGCAATACTAAAAATAGGGGTCACCTAGGTCATTTTTTTAGATATGAGCACTAAAGCCAAATTATACAGTGTGCACGGTAACTTATTACATCACGATGTTGAAGTGTCAATCCTTCTAATAAGAAAGTGTCTTCAAAGTGTTGAAACTGGTTTGAGCCGCCTTAAATGTTCATGCAATGAAGACAATATTGTAATTTAGCGTATTGTAATTGGAAACCAGCTTGTCAACAGTTTGCTCCAGATTTTCGATTTTGCCAACTTTTGTTTGGATAACGCAGACCTCTTCCTGCCAGTTATGCATAAAGGCAATCTCGTACCCAGAGTCCTCGGGCTCTTTGGTCAGCAAGTGGGCGCCCGGAGAGGCTGGAATAATCGAAAAAAGTGGTATTGTTTGATTGGCTGTTACTTTACAACTTCAGAAGCGCCAGCACAGAAACGGTTAGCACTTGATTTTATAGCTCAAAATGACCTTGGACATCTAACTTCAATTTACATGACATAAAATGAACTTTTAACTTAAGACGAAAATTGAAGAACTTTTCAGAAGTGTAAGCGTGTCGTAGCGGGGACACTCGTTTCTTTATCGCACCAATTTCCAGTAGACTAAGGAGGCAAGCTGTTGAAAAAAACTCATTTTTTAAAGTATTTAAATAGAGTTACTTATAACAATAACTGAAAGCTAACCGTTTCAAATCGGTGCTTCGACCTAAGACCGTAGATCAGTGCTAAGATGAGAAATGCCGTTTCCTGCTGAACAGGAGCCTTTTTCCAGTCAGTTTTCTGTGTAATTTATGGGGTTCTTGATAACGGAGCGCTTGTCCCATGACGATGGAAAATATTACGTCGTGTAATTGTCAGGAGATGTCCAAGGTCATTTTGAGCTATGGAAACTAGTGCTAACCCACAGAAACCGTCCCGGATTTTGTGGAATAATGGCATCCAGAATGCCATTATCAGAGCCCGAGGACTCTGGGTACGAGATTGGCATAGAGGAGGATAACATTAATTGGAGGTAGAGGGTACTTATAATTGTTACCGCGGACCACAAATTGATGAATATATTGCAATTGAAAAGTCAAATATATGTTATATGAAATAACCACCATATTGATTCGGTTTTAGGAAAAAACGAAAATACTTGAAACTTGGTCAACGTAAGACATAACTGATAAGAGAATGCTCTTGAATGACTTGTATCGGCTCACGCAATCCTACCGTTGGGGAATGAGGTGAGGTTACAAGATTGCCCTGTCAGTTGTTCCAGGTTTCATGTCAGCTTTTTTAACCCCGCTTGTTGGAAAACAAATTGCTCGGACCAAATTCGACTTGTCCCTTCAACAACAGCAAATTGCATTGCAACAAGTAACTGGATGAACAGTTCAGTGCATTTTAGTTTCACAATGTCATTGACTCGCGCAGGTTGTGGAAAAGAAAGCATCTCTCCCTGAAGATTTACAACTGTGAAATCGGGCGCTTGGAAGATCTGAATCAGAAGGGCCGGCGAATCTTCTTTTGGAGAAGTATACTAACACAACATGGGCAATTCATTTGCAAGTGAAAACCGTAGTCGTCACCGCGACGAGCTTTGTTCCACCCACCTGCTATTGAGTGTGGAATGGCTTTTACACTTTAAAACGAATCGTTCTTCCATGCCTTTGAGCTCAGTGTTTTGCTTAAATTACTCTGCTAGTCAAAGACTTAAAAATGAAATTTCCATATGCATATTTTGAGTTTTTCCTTTCTGCATCGGAACAATCGCTCAAATTAGTAAGTATTTTCTCTTCCTTCCAGAAATGCTACCTGTTCATATCTTTCGTTTTCACGTCGCTTAGTGTAGAAGGTATCAAGTTTCTGCCGTGCAAGCTTAAAATATTTTTTTATGAGGCAACATCCTATGCTAATCCGCAGCACTGGTGTTTAGACGTATTCCCTGGTGTGTGGTCAGATCTGTTTTCGTGTATGAAGGCATTATGAGTTCAGCTAAAGCTATAAAACCGCAAATGACGATGCCCCATTACAGCTTTTAAACAAGTGTATACGATTAGGTAGATTGCCTACTGTGCGACAGAAAAAATAAAGAAAGCCTTATGGTTAATGTGGCAAAAGTTGTGTTTCGCTCCCTTTACACATGTTCCGTCAATGTCCACTTTTATCGTCTGTGCCACCGCATCTGTTTGTCCTTATGCTCTTCTTGTCCTTGGTTTGGTTGGCTGCTCCACTATGTCTTACCTGCCAGGTCAGTGCGCGTGGTGGGGAGGGGGGAGGGTGTAACAAAATAATCATTATCACGGGTAAATGCAAAATGAATACTGGTAATTCTGGTAATTTCTTAAATACATTTTTTTCACTTTCGCGAGAAAAGCTGTTCTTTTAACTGAACTAGACTTTTTCGTCTTATTCTTTAATTTAATATGCAGTATTTAATTTAATATGCATCTCATTTCATTGAACTGCAGTTTATGGGCCGGGTTAGACGGTTGCGAGGAAGAGTCTGATCATTTTGCGCTTTGCATATACATAGCCGCTACAAATCGCAAAATGAGTCCGTTTTGAAAGGTTCCATTTTTCTTCTTTAACTTAATTCAATATAGCCACTTCTCTTCAAGCAGTGCTTCCGTTGAAATCTGTCATTGAGTCATTATTTAATAATTCGTAATTTAATTTTAGTCATATTGTCATTTCTTGCAGTCAAAATTACAATATAGTTAACTGCTGTACTACAGAGATGAGAGAGAGTAATTCAATGGATCGGAGGCCCGAGTTACCGTCTCTATGCCTCTTGCCTAATGACCGCCGCTTGGGTATGTCCAATTAACGATGAAAAATCGCAAGTTATAAGGGTCTCATTGTCGCGTTTTATTTCATCTATTAAGCACGGTGTTAAGGCATAGAAGATAAAATAAAGCACCCAGTGTCGTTGTATATTGTCAGCGAGTGCAGGTATAAAGTAAGTCTTTTGGTCCGTCGGCCTGCATTTTACGAACACCCACTCTAAAGAGACAACCTTTCTGATGGGAATCGGACATGAATCCGACATTCATTCTAGTTTGATATTGTTGCAGTGATTTCAATGCTTCGGCTTTCCTGATCTCGAGAGGTGTTTCTATCAACAAACTTTGCATATTGTAACCAAGGAACTACAGATAAAGAAAAAAACAACAACAATAATGTCCTTGATTTCCTAGAAAAATAAATGTGATCTTTGCAAAAAGCATTTCATGATATTCACTTTGTCTTGTAATCAATTTTTTTTTGGCAAGAGGATTTTTAAAACTTTGCTCTCTTTAAGTGAATTGTTTCGTCGTGATGGGATTTTGTCAAGAGCAAAAGGAGAAGTGATCGTTTGCAGATATTGTGTCTTTTAGGTAATAAAGTCATAATTCGTGCGGTAGATATTTGCGCAATTTTGTACAAAATAAAATTGAATGATCTGCAATCGTCTGGATTTCTGCCTAAGGTAAAGAAAACAAGAACTGAATTGGAAAAAAGACTGAAGTAAGAAGAAAAACAAAAGCTTCAAAACAGTAAATTATTTCAGTCGTGACCTCAGTTAAGGTAGGACTGAAATTGAGAAACCACATTTTGTCTTTTGAAAGGATGATTCGCTTTAATTGCCAAATCGAGGGTTATAATTTTAACCCTATTTCTTTAAGAAGGAAATTACCCATTAATAAGATTGGAATTTGCAGTTTTGCAAAACAATAGCCCACTCCAAAGCTCTTGTGAGCCAGAGGGCTGTAAAAGGAAGAAGATCGGTGTTCTCACGCATTGTGAAGCGAACCAATATTACATCTATTGACTCGATGTGATTTTATTATCCCACAGAAAAATAACTCCCACCACGACTAAAAATACCGCAAAAACAAAAAAATATGCCTAACACAGTGTTCCGCACTTTTTGAAATGTTGTGCGGACTTGAAGATTAAAATGAGAAAATACTACGTACGTCTAGTTTATTCGGTTCAATCACTGGGATTCCTATCGGAAAAGATACAATTTGGGACGCTTATACAGCTCATGGAATTATCTCATTACGCAGTGTTTACAGAAAATAAATTTAATGTTCGTCTACCTTTTATTAAGCTGTAAATATATCTTTTTGCATAAAGTGCAACTTGTTGATTCCAATGATATAAACTTTGACTGTTAATTACCCTTGTAAAAGGTTGAAAACTGATGCAATTTCCTCAGGTTGCGCATGAATGTCCCCTCCGTTCTATTCTAAACTAGAATGCATGCCAACGGGCACACGTCTTAGACTTTATTTACAACTGAGTCGGTGCTACCAAGTTCCCTGTAAGGCTTCTTTGCTCGCAAGGCGCATCCAAGACTGCATGTATATCCATTCGCTCTCACGATGTGAAGGAGCGAGCCCCCAAATCGAATTGATCCTGTAGTGAGCTTTCTCACCGTCTTGTTCAAATAGAACACTCCCGGAAGTGTTCACGTCGTTCAAGTTGATTAAGGCCGAAAGAACAACGTGAATTTTAGTTTTCTAAATTGGCTCCCCTTGGAAAATAAGGTAATTTACCCATCATTTGCTTCGTAACAGAAGATATTCTGAGGTACCGACCCGCTTTAAGACTGGAAACAAAAAGTTGTTAACTAATAGTTTGGTCTCTAGTAAGAGTAAACAATCTTTCGTCTGAGCGCCCTGTTTAAACTAGACTACTTGGTAAAGGCCTGTATCTCGGAGCACGTAGATTTTCTTGAAAGACTATTAACGTGCATTCAAATCTTCAAGAACCTTCATTTTTGCATAATTCTAGCGCGTACTAAACTTGACCAAAAAGTGCCAAAAAAAAAATGAAAACAAAAAAAGAAAAGACAAGAACGACTTACGTTGTTAACATGCTGACAAAGTATAAAGAAACTAGACGTATGGTTTGGTTCTCAAATTTGCAACCACTGAGTTAAAAAAAGAAAAAGAAATAGTAATTTAAGAAGCTTCACAGTTCCTGTCTCCTCTCTCGTCGTTCTCCGGACCGCCGATTTCCTTGTTTTTTTTTCTCTTCACGTAATGAACATGTGCGTCTAGGATCAATTTTCCCCATCACTTTTATCACATCAAAGGGAAATTTTGTGAATCTAAAAGGGGCAGCTTCGAGGACGTTCTCATCAGTGGAATTGTGTCTTCCCGAGGAGTTACCACGCAATTACATTATTGCTGTATTGTCAAGTCTACTGACTATTAAAAAAAATTGAAATAGGTGATAAAACGAGGAAGATTTAGATTCATTTACAAGCATCTAGAAAGGAACAGGCCATTCAACTTGTACGATTTTGCCGAATTTGCGGTTTCCTGTTTCCTTGAGTTGGATTCATAAACTGAATTGCTCAAAGTAGTTAGATTCAGCAAGCACGACAGTGCTAGCCAAAACGTTACAAATGATCAGGACTTAACTGAACAAAGCTATGGATTCCTACTGAGAGCGTTTAAGAGAGTTTAAAAAAGAAAAGAAGGAAGGAAAATGTTCCGGGAACTTTTTGTTTACATTGTTCTTGAGATAGTATACATTCATGCTGAATTTGATGTCTTTAGCTCTCTGCCTTGACTAGTAAAACCACAAAGGCCTTTGTGGAAATTATACCAGAAATTCCCAAGTTCACACTCAGTATTTTTTTTCGTACTTACACCGACATTTTTCTAAAAAATGTGACATTAACACAGACCTTCGGTTTCTCCCCTGCGATATGAGGGATTTTTGTTTTACTCCATTGGATAATGAAAACAATTGCTGAATACCAACATCATTAGATACGGCAATGAGACAACAGTTTCCTTACGAAAAAGACGGCCTGAAAATCTTCTGAGCCATTAGAGCAGGCGGAAACGATGGAAGCTGAAAAATGAAAGCAAAATTCTTTCTGTAGTTTAGTTAAAATGTATTCAAGTATCGAGGGAAGAACTGAGACGAGGGACTAATGGTCATCCTGATCTAAGAAACACGTACTAGACTATTTTGTGAACCCGGCACGGAAACCTGACACCAGGCTGACACTGTTTTCAGAAATACATTCACTCACTATCGAACGAAATTAAATCATCTTAGCCCATCCGAGCAAGGATTGACCCGTTTCAAGGACAGTCTTTTCCCTTTTTCTCTTGTTAGTGAAAATTGGCCATGAATTCTGTGAAAGTAACAGATGGTCTTCACAAGTAAAGAAAGAGGAAACGACTTTCTTTTGTGCTGCCAAAGGAAACGTTTAACTTTGATGAATGAAATTTATCGCGTCCTTCTGAGTTTATCCATAATTTGTGAGCGTTTATTCTGTTCAAAGATTAAAAAGGTCTAGTGGAAGCAAAATGATTTGTTAGGTTCTATAAAGACAAAATATTTTATTGCATACAAGCTGGGAAGAAAGGAACAGCTAAAAACGCAGCACGGAACATTGGACATGAAATTCAAAGAACTCTTTTTGTACTTCCTATAATATGTCTTCACAAACTTTCAGTTCCAAAAATAGTAGAATACTAAAGCATTTTCGCGTTTCACATGTACAAATGCTGAAAAAGCAGTTAATAGCAAGTAGTAAATAGCCGTCTTGCATGTGAAGAACTAGACATTGCGATCTCACCTGAAGAGTTCAAAGATAGATTACAGCAAAGTTTTGCAATGAACAATGGTTTATAACAAAACAAGCAACCAATGGGGTGTGTGTGAAAGCGAAGAGAAAACGAATGCGCTCATTGAGATTTTAAATCTCTGCCGTTCCATTAATTTTGCCAGATAAAATGGGTTAAGATTGGAACTCTTGCTTCAGAGGAACTCGACTTTCGCTGTTGATTAACGCAAAAAGCCTTCGTATTTGTAACGATGTTGATATTATTTCTCAACAGGTTAATGTAGATTGAGCTAAATGGCAAGTATCCATCTGTAAAGAAAAACAAATTTACGGATTTGGCTGGTCTATATAGGTTTTGAAACACTTGGCCTAGAAAAGACTTTGCTCAAACAAGATACTATGGCAGAAATTGACATGGCTGTGAATAGCTCCAACCGATGGACATTTTAATGACCCAAGAAACTGCTATCTACGTTTGAAGGCTTAAAGTTTAATATCATCTCCATCTAAAGCTCCAATCTATGAACGATATGCAGTTATTCCAATTGTGTTATTTATTTCCTGATAAGAACGTTGTTGACGTGGAATTGTTTAATTTCTTCTCGAATGACAAAAAAAGTGGCTTTTCTTCAAATGAACAACGTTTGTGAAAATCCCATTCGTTGGACTTGCAGATTTAACTCTTCCCTTTGCGGTTTTCTTCGGTTCTTATATAAATTATCTTTACCTATAATGTTCTCCTTTTCAGGAAATGCTGAAAAACGTATTTCTCCAAACCTCAGAGCGAACAATATTTAGTTAATCGAATTGCCAACTTATTTCGTTCCCTAAAATCATTATTGACATAGACCTGTTTGTCATCGTCACCTTGAAATGCCCGAAACATGAATGCTTTCTGTTTCCTTCGAATGACATACCTTTAGGAAATCTTCATTCGTTGGACCTGTGCACTGAGATTCGTAGACTTCCCTAGCTTTTGTGGTTATGTTACGGTTCTGATATAAACCACCTTTGCAGGTAATATTCTATTTTTCAGGAAACGCTTTATTGAAGTTGCAAAAGCCACATAATTCAATTTCAAACAAACAAAGCCTTGATCTTGTGAAGATCTTTCCCTTGTTAGTAAGGAAAATCCTTATGCTGTTTGCTGAGCCTCAAACAAATCAAATTTACAAATTACGCAAGGAGTACACTAGTCCGCCCACTATGGAAGTTCTGAACTAAATGCTAAGCAATGACGATCAAATATTGTGCAGAAAAACACAAAAAAATTGTTTCCTTCATAAAGAGGTGCGAGTTTAAACAATGTCAAATTTTCTATGTTGTCGAAGGGAAACAGGTTTAATCGAGTAGCTGATGCTCTCACTGTAAAGGCTAAGGCTCCGACGCTGCTTTTGAATCTACTTATGGCGGCCAACTTGTCTTATCATAGCCAAGCTTGCTGATACCCAAATTGTACTGTTTCACTACCCACCGACGCCGGCAGCACGACGGTCTCCTAATAAACTCACCCTTGACTTAAGAGTTAGCTCGGCATAACTCCAGATGAGGTTAGCGTCTGGATGTACTGGCGTGGTTAAGATAAACAAATCAGCTGGAAGGTCAACCTATTCGTAATGTGCATACTTCGGAACTTGCATTAACTGTTTCAAGCTAACTGGGTAGACCTACATGTCTGTTAAGAGAACGTGTTAAACGTCTTATGCCTCTGAGCCTAAAAAAGCCTATGCATAAAACAGCCAAGCGCATGCATGGTGTGAGAGTGTCAGTTTTTATGCTTCGCTACTACGATGTTGCTGAAACAAAAGCTTTGGATATGCGACCACGTTAGTGAATGAACTTGTGCTGAAATATATTGCTGGAGAACCAGAACATCACGAAACTTTGCCTGAGGGGTTATACAATTTTTAATCTCTCCCAAACCTTTAATGAAAATGCAGACTTATTACGTTACCGTTTCTGTAGTGTACATACAATGACGTTTTCTTTTCGCTGCTTTACGTTAAGCTTTATGTTCTATAAAATGACGCATTCTCGATTTACTGATGAGCTTCCGTTAATCACTATTTAATCTGTCTGGTGTTGTGCTCCGCATTGTGTTGTCTGTTCATACATGCTGAATTGCTGAAATCACGAATTTAGGAATTAAATTGCTTATGTTGCAAGAGAGTTTCAAGACGATAAAAGTATTTTCTGCGAAGTTGAAATGATTCATTATTAAATCACCACCATCGTGGTTACCGTTTCAGCATCTTCCATGGCCTTTTCAAACACTATGCTCTCTTTTGTGCCTCCATGTTGTGTCTTCGAACGGCCAGTGTTTGAAATATTTGAAGTGCGACCATAAACGAAGGCTTTGGAGAAGTCCTTTGTTGTTGCCTTGTTTTAAAGAATATTTCCCGGCTTTTATCGTTATTGTTATTTTTTAGTTCAACAGCTAAACGATTTCAATAAGACTGGATGTTCCCTCGAGCGCGTTCGTGCAAATCCTACGCGAGGTTCGATTAAGGAATTAGGCGTGTCTAAACAATTAGTACAGAAAGAACAACAATTCCGCGAAAAATAATTTCATAGAATTGGCACGTTTGTAAAAAGAGTGTTTAACTGAGTAAATTTTTGGTGCCAATACTCAGCGGAAATCTCGTTGACTGAAATCAGCTTCACGCGAAACGAGGATTACTTGCGCAACTGTTTGAGTCCACTGCAGCTAAGACTTTTTATCGTTCTGTGCCAAGGTATTACAATTTCTGCACGACCCATGTTAAGATTATGGAGAATGCCTCCCCTAATTCCTGTGGTATTCGCTTTCACCTCAGTAAGAACGACGTCCTTTACTTAGAACGACAACTAGAGATGCTTTGACTTGTCTACCACGGGACATTTTGAGATGTTTAGTTCCAGCTACTAATTAAAACTTACCTAGAAAGAAATGACTCGGTTTTCAACACTTGTTATGAAGAGGTCTTTTGCCTTAAGGCAAATAACTGTACGTACTCACAGTTGAACTTTCATTTACAGGCGCGAGGGGATGCTTTAAAATGTAATTACAATAATACCGTATGATATTGAGCCATTTCGAAGATATTTCAACAAGCTTTAGACGCTGCAAACTGAATTGCATCGCTTGTTAGTTTCCTTGTGTTGGCTTAAGATTACTGAGAGTGTACAAAACCATTTGCGATCCCCAATTTTATTTTTTGCATGGAGGAATGCTATAGTGAACTAGAAAGCTGCATATGTGTTAATAACTCGGTGTTTTAATAATTTTGCAACACGTTTATCTCTACGTTTTGTTGTTCGATGTTGTACCTCGGCAATTTCATTGCAATACTTCTACAAAATGTTCGGGTAGCCCGGACATGGATAAATGTTTAACCGGCACAGCTGCAATTCAAATTGTTCAAATTGTCCAAGGCGCGGAGGAAGAGAACAAGAAACCAAACAACTTCAATTGCTCAAGTTCTAACTTGATTCATCTTTTAACAAGTTTGTCAAATTCTCAAAGGCTTAAAAATTACTCGAGTGAAGCTACGATCCTCGCAGTTATGAACGTAATTTTAGCAATTGCGAAGAGATTACTGTTTTATCGACTTAAGGTAAAGCCTTAATCTTCCTTTCAGAGCGGAGCGCTATTTTTCCCAGAGCAGTTAAGGTATGAAAAAAGGAGTCAGTGTAAGTGTAAGGTTATCATACCGTATTAATGAAAGCTTAAAGTTTCCTGAACTTTATCCATTATGGCCTTCTAACTTTTCTCTTTGGTTTTCTCTTGCATACCATTTTTAATCCCATAATCGAAGGCTCAAATTGAAAAACACTCTGCGGCTGAAGTCACTAACTGCTTTAACTGTCGTTCCACAGAAGAAGTAAACAGTTCCTTGACTTCATTAAAACATGGCGGCTTGGGAAATAATCTCGGAAATTCCGACAAGATCATTGAAAAATGAAAAAAAAGAAAAAGAAAAAAAAACCCTTTTAGTTTCTTATATTCTGGCCAACCTGGATTCTTCATTTGCTTCTGAATAGTTCATTGTTATCGGAGTAGATTCGGAAAGTCAGTTTTTGTTTTAAATTTCAGTAAATTTACTGACTTCTTGAAATCATGGAATTTTCGGTGCAAGAATGCAAGTAATGAATTGGTTTGCAGTGCGTGATCGCTGGAGTCCGAACTCCTAACCACTTATGAGGGTCAATGATTTCGACCTCATTTGAATGACTTAGCGAATAGGATGCTATCTTAGGAATTGATGTCGTCATTTACCGCAAACTAATCAACCTAAAAGACCCTTTTGTGGAATTCCTGGTTATTTTAGGTGGTTCTTGAGCTCTTTATAGCGCTATCTACCAACGTAAAGCTGATATTTCTTAGTATCGAGACCACAATTTACGCGGGTAACCTAAAATAATTTAACAGCGAATTAGAATGTCGTTAGTTATAACTACCTTAAGTCGGCTTGTCCATTTGGGTTAAGTCGATTCACAAGTCATCCGTGTAAGTGGTTTTGTTGACAGCCCTCTCACTACAAAATCCTTTCTGAAAACAACCATGAGGACGAAGGGAGTGTGCCTTGAACATATCCGGTCGGTTAAGCTGATCTTATTTTCCTCTTGTGCGGTGACTGTCATTCAGCTAAGAAACATGCATCTTGTGTATGTTATACTGCGAACGCCATCAGCTCCTTCGAAAAGGGTTTATAGCCATTCTCCGCCTTCGACTTTCAACCTGACAATGGCTAATTTGTTGTATATACAAAGTCCGGTGGGCGCTTTTATTAAAACCTGCTGATTAAATTAAGAAAAAGTATCTTTTGTTTTGGACAACCTAAAGAGCACAATCAACAGATTCGAGCAAAAACAACACTTCCTTTGACCGTGATCTTGAAGAGTGCAAATGCTTATGCGAGTTTCGTTTGAATGATTATTCGTACCCTGGAGCACAACGCAATGCTAATGAGTCACGTCTACAGGAAGGAAAGAAATTACAATATTTTCTGTTTCTCCATTTCGTGCAGTCACAAAAGTCAAACTAAGACTATTGTTTGGTTTCGTCGATAATGTCTACTCAGGAGAGCCTTTTCGACACCTTGCTTGTCAACCTGTCGTCATTAATCATTGGCAAACACTAATATGACTGTTATGTAAATAAGGATTGCTTCTCCGTAGTCCTTCTTTTATTTGTGGGGGCGCGATTTTTCCATTACCAAATTCGACCACTAGGAGGCGGCCAAACAAATTTCATTTCCATTTGTTACAATGAGAGCGTGTTGACGAGTGATAAATGTCGGAAGCCACGCAAACGTTATCTTTCTATTAATTTCGTGACACCTGTTGTCAATGTTTGCTAAACTCGGTCACGATGGAAACTGCACATTTTACGGTCTTGCTTTCATTGGCCCTGGGCATGGCTCGGCCAACGCGGCGCATAAATCGTCAAAAGAATGCAAAGCTCTTGACTTTGGAGCCACACAATGCGCGTTTTCATTCTTGCGTTCCACAAATGGTCAGAACTACTTGCAAGGACTGTCTCTGGAGGGCCTAACTGTCAACTGCATAATAACGCTCCACCCATTTTCAACAACGAATAATGTTTGGCTTTTTATAGTCCGCTTGAATGAATTCACAATATAATTAGATTTAGGCCTGAAGAGTTGGCAAATTACAGATTAAAAGTGACTTCTCCCAAGAGGATAGTCATTAACTATTAATTGAGCTTGCAAATGTACGTAACACAGGAAATACATAAATTCACGAAGACAATAGGCTCCCTAAAAGACTGTCGACATCTTACGTAGGGTATAAATACGCGTTGCGGAACCAAAATCCGTCATTCAGATGCTCTGAGTATGCGAGTTTAAAACACCTCGCTCAAGCTATTGAATCTAAGAGCATGGACGGAGGCATGAGTACGTTTGGACTCCCGCCGCCGTTCGACATTGGACAAGATTTTTCTTCTCCTTCTCATCTACGCCACAACACGGAAAATTTAAATTCGCGCTTTCTTGGCGCTCGCTTCCCAAACCCGATTTCGAATATATTCGGCCGGCCAGGAGAGTTTGGCAAGAGCGCTAACGAAGATGGCCCCCGTCACTTGAACATGGGCAACGGGATAGAAGGTATCTCTGAGATGGAGGAGACCGAAATGCCTATTTCTGTAGCCGCGATGAATGAACATTATCTTACTTCAGGAATAACAACGACGCTTGGTTGCACACAACAACAACACAGTGGTCTACACGCAACCGTCCCTCCATTACAACCAGCAAATTTCTTCTCCGACAGCGTCACGTCCGAGGCCGACACCTATCCAAGAGACATGCCGTTTCCGACACCCATGGATTTCAGTATAAAGAACGAACCGGAGCCTCGATTCCACCTTAATCCTCCGTCTGCTATTTCAAGCATATCAAGCGCGTTGCAACCGAATAAACCGAACTTTATGCGGACAATTTACGGTCACAATTTAAACCCGTCATTCTCCGATCCTGCCGCCTCGCAGTCGATGTACACCTACATTCATCAGACGACAACCGACGAGCCCAAAGCACCCCAATTTTACCGACCGTTTCCTGGTTTCTCCCCGTTCGATCCACCAGAATCCATTCCAGAGAACCACAGCTTTTCTAAGCCAGAAGACAGCAGAATTTTCCCCCCAGTTCCAACCAGCCACAGACCTCCAATTATCGAGCGACAAAAAACGCAAGTTGCAAACCGCGCCGATTCACATGATGTCGAGGATGTAGAAGATGCCAACCGTTGTAAAAACACCGTTGAAGGCACCAAAACGTCAGTTAGAAGGCTGAAAAAATGGTACAAAGACAAATATGGAAAGTCTATTGACATGAACACTGTCACTCGTCAAATGGCAATGGAAATGCTGAAAGATTTCTTTCTCGAGATTCGCGATACGCGTCCAGGAAAAGAAGGCAATGAATATGAGCCTGTAACACTCACAACTTACAGGAATGGACTGAGGCGCTACTTTCTCGAGAGAAAGTGTCCTCCAGCGGTCGAGAATTTCGATTTGGCTGATCGTGAATTTGATGTTGTCAACTTTGGCCTGGTATCGAAGAGAAATGAGCTCAAGCGCAAGGGGAAGGGCAATCACCCGAACGTAGTGGAAAGCATAACTGAAGACCAGTTGGAAAGGATGTGGGCTTCTGGGGCTATTGGAGTGCACGCTCCGAGGCCCTTACTACGGCTACAATGGTGGATTAATACTGTGTCGCACGGCATCCGAGGAAGGATGGCGCACCATGATTTGAGCATTGACGACTTTCGCATCTCCCGAGGGCCTGATGGAAAGATCATAATCGACCACATGAAAGCTGGCAATAAGCGACCGAGAGCGGACGACGACAAGGACAACCCAAGAAGCAAAAAGAAGTGCAAGGCTCGAGTAGCGGCCACTGATGGAAGCGAGCGTGATCCAGTGCGTGCTTTCGAGCAGTATCTCAGGCACCGTCCACCTGGTATCTCGTCGTTTTATCTCACCCCCAAGCATAAGCCTAAGGGAGATATCTGGTTCAACAAAGTACCAATGGGAAAGAATTCGATCGGCAGAATCATGAGGGAAATCAAAGCCATAGCCGGGATAGGATAATGTCTTAGAAGGATATGGCTGGCTGAGAAAGACCTTCTTTGAGACAGTGCAAAGCGATATTTTTAACTTTGCTGCTCTGCTAGGCAGCGGAATGATCAGTCTTGTCTTTCGAAAAGAAAAGACAAAGGTCAACAATGCGAAGAAAGGACGCCCGCAGAGACCGATATGGTTAAAACCATCTTTGTGTAATGGAACACTGCGATATCAACCATTAGTAAGTAAACAAAACAATTGGTTTCTCTTCTTTAAAGAACAATCCTGAAAGTTTTATATGAAGAAAAGATTTGAAGATTTTATGCTATTAAATGTAATAGAATTGACTTAATGCTATATATGTAAGAACGTTTTTGGTATATAAAAAGGAGAACAGCTTTATTCACTAATGTTTGCTAGAGATCAAGTATGGCCTCAAACCAATGCCTGTAAAGGTCTCAAATCAGTAAGCAAGCCTCTGAAGTCTATGACTTAAGTACAGTATTTAATATATTCACACTCGCGGCCTCGGCTAGTGAACGCTTGCTTAAGTTTATTTTCTATTACCTTTTATCCATTATTTAAAAAAGTAGCCTTCCTCTCTGAGAATGGCACAACCACGGGACATTGGTTTAGACCTGAAAAGCTATGAAAATTGAGATTTTAAAGGATTTAAAACTTAGCTTTTTATCTCTCAAACCGCCTCTCTTTACCTAGCACAAAAGACCTCGTTATCAACCTACGAAAGATTTAATTGTAATGAACACATCTTTGTCCCGAGGGCGTTTGTGCTATTCTTATTGAGATCTCCGGCGATGAGATTTTTGCGAATTCGATTTCATTTTCACGAAGAAGCGAGATTGCATTTTGGCGAACAGTCATTTAACTAGCGAGGAATAGAGTGAACTTTTTTGTTCCCCATCTTTTTTAAAATGCACCTATAAAAGACATTTCGGAAAGAAATAACGCCGAAGGAAGTAACCTTTGAGCCGTTAAAAGGCGTTTCTTCACGCCTATCTTTCATCGAACATTACGATTTCAAAGGAGTCCAAAATAAGAAAATGTATAAACCTATAACGATTTATTGTAAGGAATATATTTTTATTAAAGTAAGGAGGAGTGTTCAGAATTTTATTCATTTTTGTTTTATCCTTGGCTGGTTGAAGCGAGGAGTAGCCTTTTTTTTTTCCTTTTTTTTTTGAGCAATAGCGTAAATTTTACATAGAATAAATCTTCATTGTAAATAAATTTATAGTCCCTTTAATTGTGTTGTCTCAATTTTTTGAAACGTGGCCTAGAGAGTGCATCTCATCTAGTAAAATTATATCGAAAGGAAAAGGAGGGACGAATTATGGAGCTCACATATATTTAGATAACTGGCGACCATTGTTTAAATAAAGAGATTGTGGACGAACTAAGCTTTGTTGTACTTAAGCGAGATTATATCGTATCTCCTGCTACACCAGGTCATTGTTTAGCAAAGTACAGACTGGCAGAGGGGCTCTAAACGAGATCAGAGTATGAGAGAGGGATTAGAATGAGCCGTCTGCCTTCCTCTCCACCTCACTGCAGTCTTTGCCACGTCGTAAACGTTTCAAAAGGCAAAGCAAGAGCTCATTTAAACGGTAAAGTACGCTACCGACACTTCATGGGAGAAGTACTTTTATTTCATTTATAGTGGTATCGTTGCCACAAATTAGAATGTTTTCAGTTGAAATCCAACGGAGACGATTAACTTTTGCCGATACCAACATTTTGGGTTTCAATTTGTCATTGTTAGCATCTCGTGCGGCGTGTGGGCGTTTAACAAAGCTTTTCTTTTTTTTTTAAGTTAACCTGGGAGGAATTATTGACAAACCGTAATGGTTATTCTAAGCCTGAGTTCCCGTGCAAATTTGCATTTTTATTCCGTTAAAACAATAAGATTAGTTTTTATCCCAAATCTGCTAAAGAAGGGTAAATTCAACAAGTCAAAGCGTTAGACTTGCTCAGCTCACTAGAGGCCGAGTGTCTTATCAGAAAAAGACCATTTCTAAGGGCTTTCGTGAGTTGCTATGCTGTTGTTTTGGCTATTATGCCAACCGCACTAACGTGTTTCGTGACTTCTAAATTGGCCTTCCGTCAAATAGAATTCTTTTGACGCATGTCCAGCTCGAACTGTTGCGATGGCAAAACGACGCGCGCGCACAAAGAAACGCCGAAATAGCCCATTCCACTTATACATGGAAACTGGTTCCAATATTGGCTTGATTCCCGTGGTAAAATCTCACTTTTTCTTTCTAGAAACACTGCGAAACTATCCGTGTAAGTAATTTGCGGTCACCTTGTTTAGGAAGTAGCGAGTAAGGGGTAAATTGCTTCAAGAGGGTGATTATCACTTAGATTACGATAATAATGGGGAACAGGCAAACCAATATAATGGTGACACGACTGCCTTGGCGGGTCCTGTTTGCCGGTACGTAGCCTAATTGCTTCCTTGAAGCTTTAATTTCGTTACGTGACCGACAGGAATCGCTGGAGTCTAGTTTTGTCTCGCGCCTTTATGGAAACCCACGCCCATATTGGCAGCACTTAAACTACTGCGATGGGAGAAAAGGAATTCACTTATAGATAACAACAAACAAATGAACAAGCGCAATCTTATCGGAATTTTTCTCGGCGAGTTGCGTGAAAGAGATTGTATTGACGATTAAAAGTTTCACCTTGCTCTGGTGCTCCCGCCCATGGCGCGACGACCTCATCTGTTCGTATGAGTCATTAACTAGAAAAATCAAGAAAAAGAATGTTTTGTTTTCTAGAAGAGAATCACGAACGCAGCTTATTTCGAAGGTACCGCAAAGGGACGCACTTTTGTCCAAAATGTTCGTGATGTACATGAAGTAAAGGCCAGACACCACCACTCATAATGGGTCGTTAAACGCGAAGAGATAAGTTTGCGGCGACACGTCTACGCAATAAAATTCTCACAGCGTCCAATCAACATACCTCGTAAGGCCAAGATGTCTCGGTCCTCGTACGATAGCACAAAATTCCAATAAACACGCGATGGTCTTTGTTTCCAGAAGGATTGCCCATAACCTTAAAAATACAACTTAGCGCATGAAGTTGTTTCTCGAGACAGTGTTTTTTTGTTTTGTGGTAAAAGTGAATTTCTTTCGTTAAAAAATAAATATAAGTAATATAAGTATAGGAAGTTTATTCGTGAAATATTAAAGTGGCTTCAATGTTTTGGTGAGCCGGACCTTAACTTATATTTTACTTGAGAGTCGACGTTTAATTCAGTCGCAATCTCTAAGTTTACTGAGTTGTGACATCATAAGTGTTCATTTCAAAAACCTTGGTCCCCATCAACTTAGCTGAGAGCTATACTTTTCACTAAAACTGTACTATTAGGTTTGTTGTTAATGTATGGAGGAATAAAGGTCAGGATTTCATAAAAAAAATCTTCGCTGTACAGACCTATCAAGCATTGGATAAAAGCTGTATTCAAGAGAACCTTTTACGCGGCATCTACGGCATCGTACTTCGATCGCTTTGTTGTTGGCGAGGTGCATTTACGGAACCTTTCTCCTGGCTGTATGAACCAAATACTGTTTATGCAAAAGAACAATGGACACCTCGCATAACGCAAGTTTTGCTTTACGTTTCGCTTTTAAGACTGGAAGCTCTTTTCGGTTAGTCTGTAGAAATTTGCGAGATTAAAATATAAGGTGATTTGTAGTTGTCTTTTTTTCTAGTATCCTAATCTCTTTCCGTTTTATAATAGCTTGTCGGTTTTATGCTTCTATATCATGCGAACGTCTCTCCGTATTTTAATATTCGGGTCTTCAGCTTTTGCTTGCACAATAAAAACTTTAAAATTATCAGTCTGGACTTGGGGGCTTACAGTATATTCCTGTTTGCGAAATTGTATAGCGACTCCAAACTATGATATTTAGTTTCCGTTCAGGTACACAATAAAATCTTCATGCCAGTTTAAAGTCCTGCGTAAAAACTGCGCTATATATGTGTTTACCAATTTGTCATGAATAGAAGTTTTATTCCCTTCAGTGACATTTAAAATTTCGAACGCTTCCATGGTTAACGTGGATGATCGTTAAAGAAATAAAGTCTACAATTAAAGTAAATTGCAGCATATTTCTCTAAATTATTATTTTTTCTTTCCTTATTCATCACTGGAAAATCCTATACATGCGGCTGCGAATATTTCTGGTGGACGTTTCTCGAACTTTGCCTACAGAGGTTTCGAAATGTGATTGTCGCGGATTGTGCGATAACTGGTTTCAAAATATATGGCTCCTCCCGTCGGTGGTATTTAATTAAGAATTTATTCCTTTGCTTGCTTGCTTAAAAAACTTAGTTAACTGTTCAAGTGGATTGTGGTTGACGTAAATCTACTGATAATGGTGTTGCTATCTGTGAACTAAGATCTTGCATCTTGCTTTAAGCTTGTTAAATACTGCTGGAACCTTTCCTTGGAAAAACTACCATCCTGAGATGAATAGCAACGAGAAGTTCAAGTTTTAACTCTCCAATTTAATGCCATCTACCAGTGGGTTTTGCTCTAACAGATAAGCTACGAATCGTAGTTAAAGCTTGTTAAACTTGAGTCTTGTTTTTTTTTGGGCTGAATGGGTGCTGAAAAGGTGACAATATTATCTTCTGCAGGAATCTTCAAAGGAGTGAATAGATTATATTGCCATTGCGCGATAGCAATTTTTGTTGATGCTATATTTAGATGTGGTGCATATACGGGCTTGCCTATTCGAGATTTCTGTCTGGGCTTTTCTTCACTGGCGGTCACACAAAAAGCCGGCAACGCACAGAGAGAGTGAGGAGAGAGAGGTACTTAACAAGGATGACCTCGAGTCTAAGAGACTCCGAGCTAACAAAAGCAAACACCAAAATAAGATAAGAGATTGGGCTTGTTCGCATGAGATGAACGCAAACTGTACTATATTTGAAGCTCAAGTAAAAAAGCTTCAGTCAGTTTCACTTTCTATATTGAACTATGCCTTGAACGAGTTACGTCAATTCGTAAGTACTTTTAATGAAAGACAAAAGTTTTTAATCAAGTTGGTGTCGGTTGTAACATCAGAGGAGGTGTGGTATGTTTTGTGAACCTGTTGCTATGTTACTTTGCCACATTCGTGAGTGAAACTAAAATCCAGAGATTACGTAATTTGTTAACCCTTTGAATGTCTACTTTAAATCACTTCAATTTTGCGTAATAGCTTCCTTCTCTTGAATTTATCTGTTAGAGCTTTCTCTGCGGCAATGCTTGAAGCTGTGCATTCCTGGCTAAATTTCACTTCTATGCTAAGCTTCGTTGTTAAACCGTAACTGAAGCACTATAGCAAACTATTGGGTTTGATTTTTCAAGTATGCAACCTCCATTGCATTCTCTCCTTCCAAGGTAAATTTCATTGTTTAACCTTTTTTGGTTGATTAGCAATCATATATATTACTGAAAATTGCCCTCTGGCAAGAACTGTGGCTTGTTTTATACGAATTATGATGCACAAAACAGTTGATTGACTTCATTGCAAGCATCAGAAATACTTTCTCGAATATTTCTGATTTCAGATATTCGAATGTTTCCGATTTCAAACACTTTTCATAGTGGCAAAAAAAAAAAAAAAAAAAGCCGTACTGAGAGTTGGCAGCAATGCATGAACTCGCCAAGAGTGAAATTGTATTTTGCAACGCATTAACAAATTCCCACTCGAAAGTGCTCACTGGTAACTCTGATTTGAATGGGACATTGTAATTCTTTCACCGAAGTCTCTAAAGATAGAACACGTTGCCCAGTATATTGCGAAATCAAACAGCAATGTGTCCAGTGGGCAGAGGAGTTTGCTTAAGTCTTGCGTCGCTTTTGAACAGATTCACTAATCCACCCATGCACCTAAAGGTAGAATCAACTTTAACGTCTATGTCAGTCAGTAGCACAACTGGACAGTTCTGTTCAGTAGATGTTAGTGATATTAATGGCCACACTTTAGATCCAAAGACTCATAGCAGTAAAAAGAAATTCTAATGGAGTATTGTTCACAGCACCATAGACTGAAAACAACATTGGTTGGGTTGCTTTAATTTGCATTGTAACACTGAAGTTCATTTGCATTTATACTTATTCCCTCAGGATTTTACCACTCACGACTACGTAATTACGTTTTCACAGCATTAAAGAAACGTTACACTAGGATAAAGCTCGCAACGTTCAAATCCGATAGCCACGGCCGAGGTTTTCATCCATGGATCCATGTTTGGCGATGCGTAAGGGTTTTGTCATCCATGCTATAGAGCGCCCAAAGGTTAAACTTTACGGAGCTCCGTATGTTCACAGCTGATTTTGGTATGATGCCCTTGATTAAGTCTCCACAGGCAGAGTGCCTCTAACTTGCTGATTCAACTTTGATTTTACTGATTAAATTTTTATGTTTAAGACTTCTCAATGGTCCTCAACCAGTTAGACGGGCACTGTTGTGCCTTTTTTACCTACGATTCACTGCTAAGTTAATGGAACGGGTTTCGCACAGTGGAATTAGACATCATAGCCGATTTTTTTTTCTTTTTTTTTTTTTTGCAGGCGCTAGCAAAGGGTTGATAAACACGAAATGTCGACCAAAGTAATAAATTGAAATCAGGTCTGTAACTTGCCACGGGTGAATGGCGAATGCGGTCTGTTGGTTTCTTTGGTAAGTTCTTAGCACCTCCAACAGTTAGTTTCTGCATGGCCCTGGATTCTGTTGTCTTCACCGCTAAATTGTCCTGGGTTATATTAAAGAATACAACAAAAGTGGAATGTTTACTGTAAATTGGATTACGAATATTATAACGATCGATACACTTATACAAGAGAAACATTGTCAACTGACTAATTTTCCACCGACAAAAGCTGTTTGTTGAAAATGAAAGGGTAATCTGGAACACACAGGATACTTTTGCGTCATGCCTAACCAAATTTCTCCTTTTTTTCCCATTCAGGGCGCGGCTTGATTACAAATGTAACGCTCTGTCAAGCTTTCTAAATGCTCTTGTTTTTATGATACGAGCAATGTTTACAAATCATGCATGCATGTGTGAAAAGCTTAGCCCTTGTTGCAACCCACGGCTTTTCTATTGATGTCAACCTCAAGGAATGTTGTTATCGTACGAATTATTCGATCGCACTTCTCAGTTCAACACCCACTTTATACGAGGCCAGTGTCAATGTTGACTCGATTGGCTAATAAAAGAATGTTAACTTTATTCCAAACATGTCCGTTGGAGGTGACTTAATGTTGTCAGTGAAATTATATTTTTCCTCTTGCATGATCACACACTTCCGGTGTCGAAGTGGTCTCCTTCCGATACAGTCTTTGAACAATTCATGGTCGGACTTTGTTTATGCTTAAGCTGCACGCGAATGAAAGTGATGGCAAATATGGTCTCCAGACTTAAACATCGTTTGTAAGAGATCTGCTAAATGTTATTTCAACCCAAGTTTTTAGGTGGCTCTTTGTTAAACATAATAGTTACGGATGTGTTGGTTTCAATGTCTTAGTGTGCAACTGCAAATTATAGTTAGGGCTGCGTTTAACTGTCTCAAAGAGTGACGCGCTTGTTTCAAGTGGTACTTGACGCTGTGCGAATGGGGGCGTGAGGCATGCTAATGAATAATGATGTACGAGTATTTTCGAACATCCATTTCCTGAATAGGCCAATTACATCTCTATTATAATGCAGCTTTTAGCGGGGGCCACCCAGTGGAGTGCACATCACGCAACGACATCGGTGGGAGAGAAACCCCTCATTTTTTGTGTCGACATCAGCGCTCATTTCTGCCACCAGAAACCGGCTTTGTTTTTGTGAATTGTTAAGTAGCATGAACTACTCCCTACCAAGACCTCGCACCTGACTTCAAACTTCAGAGCTGTCGCCTACCCTATTGTCGTTCTGTTGACGTAATGAATAGCAAACGCATTAGGCCAATTTGGGGTTCTTTCTGTTAGAAAAATGATCCAATTATCTCAGTGTTGAAGGTCTGGTGCACGAAAACTGTTACTTTGCATGAGAATGTAATGATGAAAGAGTCCAAGGTTTCGACTCTATTCGATGAAGCGAAGTCGACCCATCATTGCGACGCAATTTCGCTCTCCTTTTTCTCTCTAGGCCGTAATGGTGTTGAATTTTATCTTGTTTTTGTTGGCAAGGTTGAGCGAAGGTTAGAGCGCTGCTATTGTGCAACTTGCCTCCAGCATTTGAAATAAAATTTGTCACCAAATGTCAATGATTTGCTGATAACGAAAGATTTGTTATGATAGCAGCACATTCAATTAAGGCGGCCATGACAGCTTGGTGAAACATTTGTTCGTAGAAGCCATCTTATTAAAAAATCATAAGAATTTCCATTAAGCCAATTCAGAAAAGAAATTGCTTTTGTGCAAGGGTACTCGACCCATTTGTTTTCGAGGCTTTCACATCGTAAACAAGCTGCATCACAAGACTAAAAATGGTGCAGTCGTTGTCCCTGAAACTAGCGAACAAAGACTGTGCACGAGTGCTAAGCTGATATGGACTAAACCATTTCCTGCCTAATCTTGCGTTAGCCGGCGTTAGAGTTCGGACAGGAAATTATTTAGAGCTTGTAATTGTATTTATTGTACTAGGGCGAGTCATTATAAGCAAGTTGTTGCCCCTGGCCTGTTTTAACAGTTCATGATCGTAATCAGGCTTTGCCTTTTTGCCATTGAGCAGTCAAAGCGAAATCATCCTTGCGTGCAATGACCAATAGTGTTTTGCTGAGTAATTGTGACAGGTTGCCCAACCGGCAAACATTGCATTTGTAATGTGCTAAATAAAAACCTCTGTTTGGGCTTGACTGAAAATCACGATCGTCTCGTTCTGCTTCTTGCTGGATCGCATTCAACGAATCACTGAGCAGCATAATGGACAATAATTTTTTTTTTCATTCATCACAGCGTGTGAACAGCTTTTCCGGCTTTACATTTTGGCGTTGGTTGTCGAGGTTACCAAAATGTGGATAGAACTAATTGTTTGAAATGTCAAGTAGATTCAGCTGCTTCGGAGCAAAAATTGCCACGTGAATGCATAATTATCTATAATTATGACTCATGTTCGTTAATATGCGAAGTCTTGTACATTTCCGCCTGAAGCGGCTGTCAAGCTTCACGCGGAATAGCCTAGAGACCACTCCATTTGTTCCTTCTCTCATCCGAGCTGCTTAGGTGGCCAGCCCAACCCCCTCTATGTGTTTTACAGTTTTAACAAAACCGTCAACAGTTTCGACTGTAGTTATCATCCATGGTGAATGGTCGTTAATAGCCTGTGGTCTGTTATATACAATGTGTTCAAATTGACGCTAGACGGGTGGAAGGTGACCAAAAGAATATTAAAACAAAGTTGACCGAGAGCGCAGAGCGGAAATGAGAGGGCAAAAGAGAGGAAACAAATTATTATTGACGCAACTGCCTCTAAGAAATCTGCACGGTCATGTTTTCTGCCAATTAAAACGGGGAGTAAACCGCAGTCATTGAAAAAGCATGTTGTTAAAATCCGGATAAACGCAAGACGTCTTTATTTTTTCCCTAAGGCGAAATTGATTTTAGTGATCGCGAAACCACAGAGAACGGTTCTGACCCTAGCCGAAACACCGTTCGTCTCCCCTGGCCGTGACAAACTTACATGTGGCCCTCGTTTTTCGTCATTTCCACCTTTTTCTTTTTTTTACACCAGAAAAGTGGAATCGTACAGATAAACGAGGAATTAAACAAAATAATCGTGTAATCTCATATAAAGGTGGATTAACAATGAATACCTTTTAAATAATATGCCCGCTGTTAAAGGCTTTCGGACTTGTTCTTGTTTCAGGAGTTGAAAGTTTATGACTTTTCTTTCCCCTCTGTCATCGCAAAACCATCTTTTTTACGTCGACCATAACTTGTTTTAGGTCATCCATTTTGAAGGGGGTAAAGCTTCAGTACTCATTTCACCTTGATACAATGACAAAAACACTTCAGTTAGACAAATTCTGGGAATCGTGGACGGTGTAAATAACACAGTGTTTAGCGCGCGATGAACTCTTTTTAATTGTCAGAGTACCATTTCGGGCAGAATATTCACTTTTGTTTTTGTCCCACCATTGCGAAGAAGACTCGCCCACCGTCGAATCTCGAACGGATTAATTCATCTTTTCTTTCTTAGCAACATTGGACAAAGCGCAAAAACGTGATCCTTACTGATTATCAGAGGTTTATCAGATTGTAACCGACTGAGAGGGTTTTATGGATGGTTTTTATTATAAATGCCTGGAGCTTTATCTGTTGAACTTCGTTCGTGTGCAATTCGTCCAAGTGTTGCTTTCAATGAATGGTAAAATTATCTCGCAGCGTATTGTATCCCCATTTAGTGAAATTTCCTGGCCTTCTCGACTTGCATATTGAAAATTAGTGCACACGTTTTGGCTGCAGCTTTTCACGACCGCCATCAAATTGGTCACATTTCGAGATTTCAATTGTCACATAACGTTAACTATGTTCTTGAAATTAGCAACTGAATAAGATGGAAAGAGGGCAACGGTACTAAGCTTGTTAGTGTCTCTTGAAAGTGGCATTTTTTCCGAACAAGGCTAATTGTTAGTGTGTCTCGAGAGGGTAAGAGAGAGAGAGAGAGAGAGAGAGAGAGAGAGAGAGAGAGAGAGAGAGAATTAAATTTATGCAATCCAAAGTAATCCGGATCAGTTCAGTGTGTCAACTGACAGAGGTGTTCTTATTGATCTTCAAAATGCTGTAGAACATGCGCGCCGTGAGAGTAAGCCTACTGAACTTTGCTCAATGATGATGATGATGAATTCGGTATAGTTAGCAATGATGTGACATGCTACAATTTGTTGGTTTGTTTGTTTTGTCTGTTTCTTTTTTTTACATGAGTCTAAGAGTCTTGAGTTATGTTTCAGCTATGCATTGCACGATACATTGTGATAAGTGAAAAAATAATATCTGTAAGGTAGCGGCGAATCTTTAATGTGATCCTTAAACATCTGTTCTTTTTCAGTTCAAGCTTTTTTTTCATTATATATTGAGTCTTCCTCTATTATAGACGGCACTGAAATAAATTATAACGCAGATGTTGTTAACATTTATTCCGTGCTTTCTTTGTATAATGTTTTTGGACATTGTCTTGGGCATTTCATTGCCATTTTGGGTCGCTTTGAACACTCTTTGTGTCAGTATTTTATCTTTCGAAATAACGCAAATTCAGCGTTAAAACAAAATGGCGGAACCAGTTTGAGTGGCGTGTAATTTCGCTACCCTGATGAGTAAGGTGGAAGGAAGCGATATTGATAAAAGTAACGAAGATGCTGTTTGCTTTTGTAAAAAATTAATTGGTCAGTCTCGGACTCGCTAATGGCTCCTTTCACTAAGTCGCACATTTTGAACCTACCACTGTTAATTTCCTATCGCCATTAAACTGAGGGTTGGGGCAAATTTGCTAGAATCCTCTGATTCAATGACAAGTAGTTGTAGTTGTAAGTCGGCGTCAGTCTTTTATCCCTTCAATTGAGGCCGATTCAGTGCAAAGAGAGTCGCAATCACAACTCATTATTCACAGGAACGTTCACTTGTGCCATCATCGCACGCGTATTGCACGGATTCCAAATTGGACATAATCTTTGAAATAAACCAGATAAAGCAATTTAAGTAGAGCATTACTGAAAAGTGTCACATTTAGAATCTGCTACATGGTAATAATAGTTGTCTAATATATTATAGTATTTTTAGAGGCTTATTTAGTGAAACCGCACTTATCAGAACCTAGAGTTTGGGAACTTTCCTGTTAGGCTTTGATTGTAGAGCCTCTTTACGTACGAAACTGTTTTCAGCTAAAATTTCAAAGCAGGTTCTTGTATTATCAAATACAAAAACTAACATTCATAAATCAAAGAAAATAAGATCTACAGTTGCTGTTGTTTTCAGTTGATTTTACACACAGTAAGCTTTCAAGTACAATAGTGTTGCTTAAAAGTGCGTAAGGGGTTGTATTTGTTAAAATTGCCGACGTTTGGAGAAAATGTATCCATAATTTATGTAGATAATAGACCACAGCTAGCAGAAATGAATAGCTTTTTTCTTTAGAAAATAAGAACCCATTTCAAAGCCAAACTAGCCTCATTTCAGAGTAAAACACCATTTATATAAGAACTTTGTTAGGGTAACTTGCAGAAAATCTGGGTTTTTATACGTGGGTTTTTACTGTATCTGCCGAGTGCGATAAAATTGTTCACTTAGGCTTGAGTAATTTCAGGGTTGGGCTACCGCTTTTCAAACTAACTGAGCAGTGAGTCTAGCTTGTTTTAGTCGCCTCGTGAACTTGCACAGATGGAATCGAGGAAATGATGCAGTCTACAAAAAAAAATAAAGTTGTGTGTATTTTTGTTGCGAAAACGTGAATATACTTGAACACTACAGCAGTTGCCGTTACAGTGGACCCTCTGCCCAAAGGTCCCTTGTGGAAGTCGGTTGGGTTTGGGTTGCTCTGAATGTGTATTCGACATTTTCTCCCAGCTTGTGGCTACACAGAAATACTTAGTTAACCAAGAGGAAGGCAAACGTTAACCAGTTGTTTTCGTAATCGCTAGTACATGATTGGTTGGGCCGCTTAGGGGTCCTAATATATTAGGACTTAAACATGAGTTATTAGAGGCGTTTACATCCTGGAAAGATCGCCGGCAGATGCACAGTGCTTTCCCACGCGCTATTCCCATGATGAGCTTCAAACTAACTTTGTTTTACCTCGATTGAAAATGATCATCTGGGTGACTGGAGTCCTGAGAAGGACTGTTGTTGTTGACTGACTTTTCGACAACCTGTGCGGAAGCCATCTTCAGAGCCAAGTGATCGATTTTAGTCAGTCGAAAATTCAAAAACCCTGGTGACTGGTAACTTTGTTTTGTTCGGTTGCGACTACGGAGACCTGATCCTCTTTTTCTTTGCCTAAAATCCCGCTCAGATAAAAGATTGAATAGCAAATAGCAAACCAAACAACTCAACAGAAAGCGGTCCTCACTTCGGATCCGTCTATCTGTAATATTACATATTAGTAATTACTGTAACAGCATTACCATGCCCAAGGAGAATCTTGGTACTTATACAATGAGATAGGAGTGTTGACCCTTTCCTTTACTGCTGAATCAGGAAGCTTGTTCCGGCGCTGTGTGCGTTTTGTACCGGACTGAGATCAGACAGGGAGTTTGTGGCAATTTGCTGTCGTATTCATCAGATTTCAAATGGCAGCTTGATGTGATGACTTGTTTATGGTATTTAGGATGTATAGAGTATTAGTGTCTCAAAAATGAATTCCTTCAATTTAAGGCACTGTGCTGTCTCTCTATTTGGCAGCACCTTAAAGACTAGATGGCTTTGCATACCTAAAAAAAAAAAAAAGAAAGAGAGAAAGAAGGAAAGCCAAAGATAACCCCGACTACACTGAAACTATTACTGCCTTGCTGGGCAACGGATGACAAGGACAGAGTTAGACTGAGAAAAACAAATTGTTTTTCACGTTCGGAAACTTTGTCTTCAAGAAATTTGTTCTCTTTTTCTGATACTGACTTGGTCTTTGTCATGTATGCGTCATCATTTGTAAAGTTCTAATGCATCATGGGAAATTAAAAAAAGGCGCGAGTTTTGTGTGACAACATGGCGTAGTGTGTGTCGTGTACATAACAGTCTTGTGAAAAACTTCCTGAAGCATACGCCTTATTCCAAATGGCCACCATTTTAATACTCTTTTGTTTTTATTCAAATGAGCACTTGTTGCCTCGTCCAAAATTCAAAGGAATATTTTACCTTCAACGGGGCAAAAAAGGGCTAATTTGAAGAAAAACAAAAGAATACTAAAACAGCAGCCATTTTGGAATATGGTGTATATGTTTTTAAACTGTAACAGTTCCGTCCTGGTAAACGTCAGGCGCAGATGCAGGATTTTTTAATGGGGGGTGGCTAATATGGCGGGAAAGAACTCAAAAACGAGGCTTAATTTTTCGCGTTCCTTCCGGCCTACTATCATTTCCGTTTTCGGCCTTGCTGGCTTCACAAGGTTTTGGGTACCCGCGTATTTCTATATTTTTTGGGACCCATGCATGTATTTTCTTTTTTTAACGTATTAGATTTTTATGGTGGGCTTCTCCGTAGGGGGTGGCTAGTCACCCAATCCACCCCCCCCCCTGGATCCGCCCCTGAAAGTATCTGTCACCGAGCACTTTTTTTTCCATGGGTTAAACTGACTTTGGAACGAACTTCAACTTACGTGACATGAGATTTACTTGATTTACTTTAGACTAAACACGAAAAATAAGAAAAGGATTCGGCAGATTGAGCGTCTCGATCCCAGATCATTCGCTGTCTGGTTTCATAGATTACCACTGGACTAATGAGGTAAGCCATTATTTTTACGGCCACAACATTAAGCAGATTCAGAGCAAGAGACGACGCTACGGCACTGACGACGTCGAGCGCATAAGTAATAAACGAAAAAGACTAGGTCGAAAACGCCATCACCGTGTTGACGCTTTCGCAGTGATTGGACATTTCTAATACAACGTTCGGTAGTTAACTGTCTTCAGCCCCGAAAATTGTATGTTCTTTCAAGGCAATAACTGGTGTATTAGATGGTTTTCAAAGAAACACCTTTTTTTACAATTGTCTTATTATTTCTTTTATTTAACTGAAAGCTAACCGTTTTCCGATCGGTGATTGGATGTAAACACTGTAGATCAGTTGTATTGGCGGTAAGCTTAGAAACGCTGTCTTGTGTTAAACTGGAGCTCTATTCTGTCAGTGTTTTTATCCAGTTCGAAAGGTTCTTTTAACAAGAATGCACGAGTCCCTCAAAAATAGAGATTAATAAATCGTGTCGTTGTCAGGAGATGCCCAAGGTCATTTGAGCCTTGAAAACTACTTGGTCGTCATCTTGAACTTAGGCCTAGAAATGAAACTATGCCTTTCCCGATATCTCTTCCAGAACTGTGCAAAAAAAAAATTAATAATAATAAAATCTATTATAGCCATCGATTCCATCAAATTACATGCACAAATTATTAGATCGCACTGTTCAAACGTGATAATTTAGTATCGGAAAGTTCTGAAGCCAAAATATTAGCTTTCATGACACTACCACAAACACGTAAACTTTCAAAATGTTTTAATGCCTTCACTGACCTCCGAAACTAAGTGGCATGTTGATGGCAGAAATCCCGACATGCGTTCACTCTCCATATTCATTTGCATGTATATACATCAAAAAAGCTTTGCAGGGTGCATGCGGAAATTTTGATGACGTCGTAAAAAAAGTGGGAGCGATTGCTTGGGCGGGGCACTTTGCAGGAACAACCGATATTAGTCATACTTTAGAGCACAAAGACTATACCTGGGCATTCTTGTGCAGAATTTACAAGGGGAAAAAAGACGACGAACAGTCCTTCGACCTATAGACAAATATTCTCTTCCAATTTTGAATGGGAAATTGATTCATATATTATTCGTATAAAGAGAAGTGATCTAGTAATTATTTTTGTTTATCAATATTGAGCTTGGTTCTGGGTAGCGAGAAGTCACGTTTGCCGTTCCCCTGGAAATGGGTAAAAACATGTCTAGAGAAGACAAAAATAACTGTTGAGAAAATAAAGCAAGATTATTCATAAGAAAAGTGAAAAAAAATGCAAAACTTTAACGAAACTGATTGCCGTTTTTGGTGTTGTGTAATGTTACGGTTACTCTATGTGCCGCCGGGATTATAAAGATCTTATCGCAAGTTAATTGCTGTTATATCGGGTCTTTGAAGACAAGAAACGAGTGACTAAATTTAGGTTGGAACCCTTGAACATCCGGCCACGGGTATGTGTTTCGCTTCCTTTGTGTTTGAATTATTGATTGTTAATTACTGTGGGATAATCACACCTTTAGCTTCACGAGGTGAGCCACTTCACTTGTCTATTTTTGATTTGTTATTCGACCATTTTGTTGCTATGTTTTATTATCGTGAAGGACTTAATTGCTGGCATTTTCCTTTGGGCCAATGAAGCGATTCCTTATTGTAACCAATTGTTCCTTCATGATTGTGCAATTTTAAGTTGTTTAAACATTCCTGAGTATAAAATATTTTACTGGAAAAAAAACATGTTTTGTCCTTCATAATTTCGCAGAGCTTCCTTAAGATTTCACTCCACGTGCATTGTTGTTAGAGGTTGCGTTCGTCGATGGCCGCGGTAACCCCTTCGGTTGTCTTCAAGGTAAAGTCGGCTAAGCTGTTCAATCCCGTGCCTTCGCTTCTGCAGCGAGCAGCTTTGGTTCTCTAACTAAAGTAAGAAAAAGGTCGTAAAGTCCTTGCACACTTTTCAGCAGTTTCACACCCACTTTAGGAACCATTCTTTTTAAGGCTCTTCGATTCGGTAGCGTGCGTGCACTGGACATGTACATGCAGTCTGACATAGATAGGGTCAGATATAGTTGACTATACCGGCGGTGAAGTCTATTTGCCGCGCAGGCTAGGATGCGGTGATAGAACAAATTGTTGTGTAGAGTTCTGGTTTCGAAATTGGTTAAGCATTAAGAAATTACTGAGCAATATAACTTGTACTTGACATAATATAAGAAATTATGTTTGTTTTTTTTTGTGTCTTTTGACCCGGTGATTTAATTCAGAACTGATGAACGTTATATAGATCCAATGCGGCAAGTTGCAGCTCCGTTGTTGACCAATGCATTTAGTGTGAAGTACTGAGCATCGCCGTTGTGACATCATTGTATCCATCATCTTTGGTTGCTACTGTTCGTAAAGATCTCAACTCAGGTTATTTAAGATGAAATGTTCAAACAATACTTTAAGTGCTGTCTTGTTGCCTTTGATTACGATTTTCAACTCACAAGTTTTCCTTTATGCGAAAGTGTACACTCTACACTGGGAGGTCTTGCACTGGTATGGAGAGAACATTTCTCTTTTCAGCTACGAACATTTCGTGTGGAAAACTTAACCGGGCTTAGCCGGATTGAGTCTGTTTTAGCGGCCTTAGCTACTTATGCTAAGAATGAAAGTAGTTTTTTTTATTGTTCCTTTTCTTTGCATGTACGAGGATTGTTAAAACGCCCGAGTTAAAACGGTTGCAGATCGGGTGAAACTAGCTGATTGACGAGCTCAAAAGCAAGTTCGTCAACATTAATATTGCGAATAAACAAATCCGTGGACTTAAACAGCTAATCCATATCACGGCCGTTGCAAAAAGGGTTAGAACTATACGTTTGCATTGAATATTATCCGAGAAATCGATTACTGTGCTAAATATAATCGTTTTTCGAAAGGTATTCTAGCCGTTAGCATCCCTCACCACGCAAGTTTGCTCAAATTTCTTGCAAGTTTGAACTGCAGGAGACAAACCTTGCAGAGGGAAAGAAAGCCACTGTTTGCAAAAGGAAGTCGTATCCTGTACATAATATTTGTCAGTGACACAGTTTGAAGTTGCAAACACTAGAATATTTGGCGCATCAGTAGTTTTCGCCCCAATATGATCGGATAACGGCAGTCTAGCTTAACCGCGAGTGTAGTCGGCAGTGTCAAGTTGCAAGTTGCTGTAGATCCTGGAAGTCCTGAGTAAAGCCATCAATTTAGTGGCCCTATTGATATTTTGATTATAAGAAGACGTTTTAGAATTCAAACCGTGAGCACTCACCTCATCTACTTGTCATTTTCTTTCATATGTTTGAATTTGGTGAGGGTCAATGCTCGTATCGTAGCTTTCATTTTTACAAATTCCAAGTTGCTCTCGTGTACGAGACTAAAAGCAACCTTGAAACGTATCGTTAAGGTGCCCTTTGATCTGCATTGTAGATTTCACCTAATGCGAGGTTTACGGCTTATCCCTGTGATGGCTGAATGCTTACCTCATCATACCTGATGTTTGTTTTGAAACCAGAAGCCTTCTCAAGGTATAGAGGGCCAAGTAGCTAGTTATTCAGTCTTGAACAAGGCATATAGCGTTGCTGAGTTGTCTTCCATGAGAATGCCTAGTATCCAAGAAGTCTATTAATATGGATAAGTTTCACACCCAAACCTTTGTGTCAGCTAGGTAACAAGTGTGAGAAAAAAAACTTGTGATACTAGCTCAAACCAACTCCACTAGGAATCAAAAAAAGCATGTAGCCATTGATAATGCTTGGTAACCACGGGCCTCCATAACTCGTGTTCTTCAAAGAATCAACTCTATTCAAGTGTCCAGGTATCTCGTGTATCTAGAAAAACCTCTTGGAGCAGATTGGAGAACTAACAAACTCGAAGCACGTATGTCGCGGAATCCGGGAATCGAACCCGGAAGAGATTGGTCGAACGCGAATGGCCTCACCACTGCGACAACCCTGTTCCCCTTTCAAGCGTCTCAGTATTTGGATCATTGCTTGGGAAACGTGGCTTCCTGGTCGAACAGTAAATGTAAGTAGTATTGAACCCTACATTCGTCGAGGAACTCCTGCCCCCCCCCCCCAACCGTCTTTCCACGTGCACCACCCAAGTGTTGGTGGCGTTCATTAGCAAATGTGCCCATTCGATTTTGAAATCAGAATCTAGTGGATGTGCCTAATATATAACCCAGCAATGTCATATAATCGATAAGAATGCTGTTCAAAAACGTAAAGAGATTTCTTGCTTTAGTAACGGTAACCTCACCTGTCTGTGTTCTTGCTTGTGTTGTGTACTGGTTGTCTTGTTTCCAACGCCCTTGTCATTGTTTGGCAATCTGTTATATGATGTGAAAAGCTTTTACGGGTGTATTTATATTAAATTCCCTGAACTAAAAAGAAATAATTTTGTTTTCCAACGTTACATATATTGGATGGAAATTTTCACAGACGTTTCATTTAAAAACAACAACAAGAAAGAACTTAAAAAGACAAACAACAAGTGAAACAAACAAACAAACAAACAAAAAATCTTTCCACGGACGTTTTCATAGAAAAAAAGAAAACAGCACAATTTGTCATGTTCTGTATACTGCAGCAAAGTCGTCAGCGCTCAGTTCACAGATCGTGATATATCCGAAGCTACAATTGCCTTTCATCCTACATCCCAAAAATACAAAGGGAAAACTGTTTTGATGTAAGGTCATCCCAAATCCCCATGATGTCCAGGTGTGATTATGCATTTTATGCGTCCAATTAGTCATTTCAAAAGTATAACGTGAATTACTTGTAATATCAACACACACTACAATGAATTGAAGAAGGGATCCTCACACTTTCTCATGGGTAATGTTTGGGTAACACAGCTTATTGACTAGCAGAACGAGACGCTGGCGTGGAGGTCCATAAACAAAACCGCTAAGGGTGGAGTGGGCGGGTAAACTATGACTAGGTCGAAGCTAACGTAGAGCGACCTGAAAGCCGATACACTGACTGGCCCGAATAGGGCGTGTTCTCTACAGCAATTATCAACCATCACCCGCGGTAGTCTTAATACAATTGAAATATTGCTTTGAAAACATGTTTTTATCCTCAATGTGTCTTGTTGGCTGCCAAATTTTCTTTTCTATTGCGTATAATTCTGAATATTTTCTATTGACTAATACCTTATTTCTGTATCACTTTATTTAAATCATGTTAATCTCGTGGCCTATTAAGGCCGGCGTCAACACCTACTCTTTAACCATAATACTGACATATACTTAATGGAATAGTCGAGTTTCAGATAAAGTGAGGAAAGTCAGAAGCTCAGACTTATAATCTTGATGATTTATCAAACATTTCCGAAGTAATTTTGCAATCATTTTGTCCATTGTGAAACATAATGGACGTTTTCTTTGACGTTGGAAGCGCAAGTCCGATTGACGGTCTTACATTAAGAATGAAATTCAGTAAGGACTCTATAAAACAAAAAATGCAACTTGGAAGCGTTTGCCGTGATAGAGGTGCTCCTGATTCCTCTGGTAAATACACAATTATTAATTTATCACTCGAACACTTGGCGAATGTTAGTTCATATTAAACCTGGGTTAGTGTTCTTCGCTTCAAATTTTGAAAGAAGGGGATTAAAAAGAAATGAATTCAAAAGTATTCATTTTCAATGGAAGGGACCTTTTTTTTAAAGACAGTCTAAAGCACACTATGTATGCTTTTAATAAACTATGTTCTACCTTCAGCGCCTATGTAATGATAGAAGTCTAAAATACTACGTTGCTGAGGCATAATGAGTGCAAAACACCTTTAAGACGACTCGATAGGAACAAATGGTTCCTATTTACCACCTTTAATTTCGAATTAAAGACAAAGAGCGCCCCAGAGAAAATTGTCCTGTGTGATATCCGCGTCTGTCCTACTTCTTAGAGGAACAAAGCTTAATGATCATATATAAATGGAAAAATTGCCTTTTCATTATTCGTGAGACGAGTGGTTGACAATAATGCTTTTGTAAGACTAACTTCAAAGTGACGGCAACAGAACAGAAAATGATTTGCATTCTTATTTTTTTTAGGTGAAACTTGAGCAAAGCTTCTCAAGAAAATTGTAAGAAAAAGACTTGGAAAAGAAAGGGACAGGAATCAAAACAGGAAAAAAATAATGTCTGTTTCGTGACATGGTTCTAAACCAAAATAAGGTCATTATGCGCTAATTGCTATTCTCGGGTGACTTATCGCAGGAAGGGTGAGTGATTTAATGACTGATCTTAAGAGCTTTTTTCATTCAAGATGGTCAACTAAGTGACTCTAACATTTTTTGTACCGCTTAGGGAGAGCCATTGCTTACTACAAGTGCTTAAAAGGTTCTTAGAGCGTTTAAAATAGTACGAACTCCAACACGCAAATTATTTCAGGGGTGCCTTGTTGAGCCAGTGGGGGTCTCCTTGTTTAATTAACAGGTAAAATAACAAAAGATGAAAAACAGTTTTTCGTGTCCGTCTCTTCTTAACTTAACATGTCTTTGTTGCAACTCGTGGTGAGGTAAGAAAATTCTGACACGCGAATTTATGTCTTTTTCGTTGCTGGAGAAGAATCTTAAGAGGGGTTTCAATGAGTCCTCGCCAAACATAATTATCTATATGTTGTTGGCGGTTTTCCTTTAATCTAGGGCTACCAAGATGTTTTTAAGATTCTTTTTCATGGCACGTGGCCAGTTTTTGTTTCCAGTTTGTTCTAAACCCTTAACCTGCGAAGAATGATGGGGCGGTCGGAACGAATATCACATTGTTGAGCCCGGGGACGGAAAACAACAACATATATTGTCGGCAATTTGGCCGAATAAATGTAAAAGTATGTGTTGTTAGTCCAAGATCAAGTTCGTCTTTGCCGTGCTTTGTCGTGAAATGCGGTCCTTTATCTTCTAGTGTCAAAGGCTGTAATCCTTAAGTTGTGACGAACCTTGGTCTAAAAAGGGAAAAAGAAAAGAAAAAAAAAGAACGTGCTCCTGATCGATTTTGATGACTACGTTAAGATGGTGGCGATTTTGTCGTGGTATTCGCATCTTGTATTGGAAAGAATCAGACGATGAAATGAAACAAATGCCTTTCACCGTTGATTATATATGTTTGGATGAACCCAATTTGATAAAGAAGCTGGAGCCCGTTTCTCGAAAGTCCCGAAAAGTTTAAGGGCCCGAAAAGCAATTTGTAAAACTGCGATCCGCTTATTCTGAAAGTCTAGTCTTTTAACATACTTTGAAGATAAGAAAGAGCAAACGAATTCCAAATTTTCGTGGCTTAAAACGTCTTATGATTCGAGATGTGGAACGGAATTATAGCACCCGAAACACGCGTGAAAATTTTTGGGGCTTTCGAGAAACGGGCCCCTGGACACGTATGATTTACCCGATCCTGTGCAACTAGCCTCTATAACGCGGTTAGCATTAAATAACATCGGGTGAGGCAGATTCAGTGACCAGCGGTTAGGGTTAGGATTAGGGGTTTTGTGTGGATTGTCATCATTGCGGGCTCAGAAAACTACTTCACGCCTGTGTTGTCCAATGCTGACCTTGTGACGCCTGAATGTGCTAACATGCGAACCGTGAAATTGAGCCTGCCCAGCGGTTCTTTGCAATGCAACTCTCGTTTATACAGTCCTGTAATTTTTCGGTATAAAACTGATCAACTTTATAGATTTGAAATCTTTTTCTCTTTCCCCTGGTAAAGCCGCGGGAAAGGTCAGAGTGAGACGTCAAATAAGGAACGGGGTAATCTTAACCCGGTATTCGTAATACTCTTGGAATTGGCATGCTCAACACTCAGTAAATATCACGTTGAAAACGTACATGGCCAGCCAAGCTTGCAGCGTCGATATTGATCATTGGAAAGATTCACGGAGCTCTTGCCATTCTGGCGAAACGTGAACCATCCTGCATGGATAATCCCCTGTCCAATTAAGAAGAGTGTATCGAGAGGACAACGAAATACTTTTTATTCTAATCTAACCTTTCAATATTCAGTAATGTTCGAAAGAAGCCACAGTCTGCGATGAAAAGGCTGACCCACATCTCGCTCCCCTGCCCTCCCATAATGTTGGTTGAAAGGATTTGAGGAGGAAATTGCAAGAAACAACATTGAGAGGAAAGGGAGAGCAGCCCTGCTTACCAAATCTGTGTATTGTGTGCTGTCGCAATGAGTTGTGTCGCAGACTTCAGCTGTGAAAAAAGTAAGAAATAAAGAGTTGCAGAGATCCGCCATAATCCCTCTACACCGGCCTAATTTAACCTAAGCTAGCTATCGTTCTCACTTGGTCTACCCCGCCTTATTGTCAGTTGTATACCAGTTCATGCAAACTTTATTTGTCGATGCTATTAATTTAATTGCCCGCAAAGATTCCTGGGACTCAATCTTTGACAACGGAATCTTTGACCAAGGATCCAATGGATGCCATGTAACTTTTCAAGTTTCCATTAGCGAACCTCAGCGTTTCTTGGCAGTGCCAGTTGTATTGTTGAGTCGAAAGATATAAATAACTTAAGCTACTGATCATGAATTCATTTCAACTTATTTGGTTACAAGATGGAAATTATCTTGCGCTAGAATTGGTCAAACTCAGATCAAGACAACTTGCAAATTGTAGGACATGGAAACGCGCTCTCGATCTATGCCAAATCGTGAGGAGAAATGAACACGATTATGAAATACGTTCGAAACACTCTCGCTCTAACGGTATTCCAAAAATATACACAAATCACAGCCAACAATGGACTGGTCCATTTTTATTTTTTATGTTTTTCCCTTTTCTAACTTTTATGACAAACCACTAGCCAGTCTTCGTTTGTTGTGTCTAAGATGCGCCTTTTAGGATGTGGTTACAGGCTGTAAAAGCAGGGCAAATCGAGTTTCGCAAAGCAGAGTTGGCAAAGGCACTGTTCTCGCACGGACGCAAAAGTAATGGTTTGAATGCTCTGAAGGAATTCAAAACTGCCAAAATATCGTGGCACCGGGAGTTTATCAGTCGAGTTCTATCAATTATTTTTGGCCTTAAGCTGGTGACACACGGTTCAACATTGTGCAACATTTGTTGCTCGACAAATGTTACAAGATGTTGCAGCTTGTTGAATGACAAAGTTGCGACGTGTTGAATGACTTGAAACACATTCAACTTTTGTTGAACGAGAAATAAAACTCTTTCCATTTTTGGCGGGAAAATTCGCAAATGGTGGACAAAGAGAACATCGCTTGGGGCATACTATACCCTGATGGCAGAGCTCTGAAACCCAGCCTCGTTCCCACGGCCTTTCTCCGCCCAGGAGGGGGCGGGCCCGTTCCTGCCGGCCCCTCCTTTGAGGAGAAAAGCCCTGGGAACGAGGCTGAAGACCCTCCTATGGGCCAATAGATGCACGGGGATTTGTTAGTAGCTTAAATCCCAAGGGGATAAGGGGCGTTTGTACATGATGTCCCGCAGTGAGAATATGTTGATATTACGATTATTATAGAACTATTATTCTGAACGTGCTGGGGTACTTAATGCAGAACAGAAGATACCACTGGACACTGGGAGAAAACCTAAAGAACTGGAAACGAAGAAACTTCACTTTGCTCGAAAAAAAAAATAACTTGCATATATGAGACAATTGCTTAAATTGTCCAGGTGTGAGGATCACTTCTTCAATTCATTTCTAACCCGCACTTCACAATCATTTCATACTTCATTCCTTTCACGGGAAAAAACCCTTTTGAGCCCAACAAACTGACCTGCTCTCAACTGTGTGGCTTCATAGCTCAGTTGGTAAGAGCACTGCACCGGCATCGCAGAGGTCGCGGGTTCGAATCCCGTTGAAGTCGCTTGAATTTTTCAAGTGCACATATGAGACAATTGCTTAAATTGTCCAGAAGGTGTGAGGATCACTTCTTCAATTCAAAATTAAATTCGTCAAACCGTTAGGCTCAAGTAAGCTTATTTACGGCGCCCCAGTGTTAAAAATGCCAAAATATACCGTAAGCGTCGCTGTGGAAGGAATAAAGAAAGCCATTTTCAATTTCATTTGGGTTGACAGACCTGCCAAAATAAAGGGAAAAGCTACTATCCCCGAAAAGAAGCATGCTGATTTAAAAATGATTGACTTCAAAGACATGGAACGCTCACTCAATATAGCTTGGATTAAAACGAGGACGTTTCTTGGACAACAATCCCAGATCATGCACTAAGCGAACATGGTACCATCATGGTTTTTCAGTAACTAATTGACTTCGAAAAATACAGGTCTGGATACTACCGATCCATTCTGAAGTACTGGCTTTATCATCAGAAAACAGCAAATTAAGAGCCAAATAATCTGGAGCAATCGTAGCATTCTCGTGGATCAGTGGAAAAGCAGTTTTAATTCGCGACAAAGATTTGCTCAGTGAAGTCCCGAATTGTCTCTCTCTTGTTGATCTTAAAGGAGAAACGAGGATAAAATTCCAATTTTTTTTCGTGCGCTTAATTTGTAGTACATGACATCATTAAAGCAAAATTCCCGTATTTGGGAGGTTTTGACGTTTTTGTGAAGGGGGGAAGATCCGGATTGATCGCTCAATGGCCGGGTCTGCCATTTTAATCTGGCTGCCATATTGCAGGCTTGGGGACTGGGAGTGACGACGCTGCGCACACTACAGGCTCAAAATTTAGTGACGGGACCGAACAAAATGATTCAGTGAGTCGTTGGGGTTTGATAATAAAGATCCCAGATGCACAACTTGTCATAGATTTCCCGCAAAAGATGAAATTTTTCTCAAAGAATGAATGTTCGGATTACGAGAGAAAATTTAACTAATCCAAACAAAGGTTTGGCTGTGGCGAGCATTATAGAATGCACCTGCAGTCTGCAGGATTTCAAGATCAACCATTTAATTTTGCGCGGAAAGAAACTATTCGTACTCAAGAAGTACCGGCTAACATATAAATCTTGGTGGCGTTCAGAATAAGGGATTCCGGTTCAAAAATTGAGATTCGCATTAAAAACATAATTATTTGTTGAAGCTCCCTATAAGCAAAATAAGAGAAACTTAATATTTTCAGCACAAATGTAAGCAATGGCAATCTGGACTTTGGAAAGTTTTCTTTGATAACTGAAAAGTGAACTCACATTAGTTTTTTTTTCACTATTTTGCGAGCGGTAGCTGTCAAAAGAGAAGTCTATGTCTGTACAGGAGTGTATACCTTTCTATGTGTCCTCGCTCGTGTTTGTTTTTCATTGTCTGTGCTACGCTCCAACCTATGCATTTTTTCCACTCCACGTAGTCTACTGCAGTATTACGTACTATGCTCTAGGAGAGCGATGTTTTCCATGGGCTAATCCCATGTGTAATGCGCACTTCAGTTTGCATTGTTTGCTGTCCGTCTGATTGCTTTTCGTGAGTGATAGAAAAAGTCACGCCGTCTTATAGAGTGGTCCAGCCTGATCGCAGCTATCTTCGCCCAACTTCTTTTCCGCTTGACGTATTTAATTGCATAATAATTAACAGTCAAGTCCTGTCTTGTTTACTCAGCCTTGTGCGTGTGTTTAAGGTTCTTTACAAAAGGAAATACCTTTGGTTTTCTATTTACCCCATTCTACTGAATGAATGGAGGGTGGCACTATCGGTTCCCCAAACTTACATTCCCTATAATGGTGAAGTCCAATATAGTTATTGTCCTCTTTGAAAATAGAACAGACAAATTTCTGATTGTCTAAAATCGTCTTGCAACATTGTGTGCCACAGCCGCGGAATTCGTCTCTACATTAAAATTATTGATTAACGAATAAGCCTGTTTGCCTATTAACTATTTTGAGGCCACCCAAGCCCGATGATACGAGCGACGCTATAAAGTGTACCGACTAGTTTGTCATAAGACGTCAGCTTGCAAAGCCGCACGTTACTGCCGCCTTAGTCTATTTGTGTTCTCCCTCCAACCAAACCAAACAAGGCGCAAGTCAGACAGATCTTTCCGCCTGAAACACTGTGCCCTTCTCTTTTTGCACAAGGAGTCTTTTACGCGGTTTCTTAAATAGACAGGTCAACTGATTTAACGGCACCGCCCAATGATGCTACTATCTTGATTGAAGTGGAGATGCTGCAACAGCCGACCAGCATAATCTCACCAAGTTCTAATTTTAGAACCCTGGCTGGTGGTCCGGCCACCAAGGCTTTGGTTTGTTGAATGTTTGCGACCGGATGTCATTTTAAAATTGGACTATTTATTCACGCTAGCTTTGATCGCAGCCATGAAATGACACTGACTTAGTGCGCAATACTGTCGATAACAGGGCTTGAATGTTTGGAAACGGAAGGGATTTTAAAATTAGACGACATGTGAATTTATTTAGCTACTTCTAGTGTGCATTAATTCCTCGATGGAGACTATTTAGGAATAAGAATACACGGAACGTTCGCCGGGTTTGCCTCTTCTTTTAGGACTTCTTCTGGTTTCGGAATGAACGGAATAGCATTCTGTTTATTCTGCTTCCGATAGCGAAATGAACGGAATAAGCAGAATACGGTTTACTCGGAATACATAGAATACGCCTTCTTTTGGAATTACTTTGGATGGTGGAGAGGGGAGGGGGGTGGGGGAGGGCGGCCCCTTTTTTGTGTATTAAAAAAAGAAAGAAAGAAGAAAGAAAAAAGTAACGTTTATGTAACCAACCGACTTTCAAGTGGGCGGTGGCGTTGTGCCCTCTCGCCGAAATTTCGTCGGCCCCCTCTTTCTGGATTTTCTGGATCCGTCCCTGGTTATTCCCTTAATCCTAAACCGGAATAGGAATGATAAGTGGTTGGCAATTTTGAAGGGGAAAAGTGAAAACCTTTCGCTCCTTAAAATCATGGTTATACGACGGCAACGTCAGTGACCCGCCTGAATGCCGTTAAACTGAATAAACTTAATGGACAAAACAATGGCTCTGCAAGTGCGTTTTGAAGTTGGTACATTTCCTCGCAGATATCTGCCTATCTACAACGTAAAATGACCAGCTCTGAAGTTCTAAGGAAAACGCCAGCACACAACGGCCAGTTGGATAGTCTAGAAAGCTTTTAGCAGTTGGAAGAACTGAAATAATCACGATAGGCTTTGCAAAACATAAACTAGCAATCTTAAATGATGTATTATTGGACGTCGCCGTCGTAGATCGCAATAGGGTGTTTAAGCAACGACAACGGCAACGGCAACGAAAATGTCGCTTCAAAATATCATAATTTGCGCTATGGTGAGTACTTAGCGATTATTCCATCTCGTTCACGTTGTAAAGCAAGGGCGGTTTATCCTATTACTGGATTGGTAGCAACGGCGTTCAAGTAAAGATAGAAGATGAGGGATTCACCGTTGTGTGTTCCCGTTGTCGTAAAAAAACGTTAAATTTGGTCATTTCACGTTGTTGTTTTGCAGACGACGGTAAAGACATGTACTAAAATGCATGCTGCAAGTGCAGAGCGTGCAGGACTACTGTTTTTCCTCGTTAATAAGCCTGTTGTCCTGTGGCGTCGCCGTTGCCGTTGCCGTTGCCGTGGCCGTGGCCGTCGTCTTTTCTTAAACTCCCTATGGAGGTCAACTAGAAAACCGGTTGGTTAATTTGACCTCCATCCTCAAATATTCCTACTTAATTCTTAATACATATACTCAACTTCATTCATTTTAACAAGAATGTAAGTAGCTATAATTCTAATTACTGAGAGGAAAATAAAAGGTTGTTGTTGTTGTTGTTTATGGTCACGACCCTTCAATAATCGGGGCAGGATGCACTGACAGCACTGGGATGGCTTGTTGAGGCTCGATTAGCAGGCAGCAGACTAACTCGCCTTTTATTTTTAAAGAAATTAAACAGAGAATCTCCAGCCACGGTCAGGGACTAGATTAAAGGTCATGTACCTGTATTACCTTAGCTGACGCTTAGAGCGAAAATCTACCTGAGACGGTTAATTTTAACTTTCGTTGCTGCAGCTGTAAGTCTAAGTGACACCTATTGTGTGGTTTCAACCAGCTGAGAAAGAGAATGGTATTCGTTTTGCAAACGTTTTCTCAGGATCAGGTTATGACTGACATCGAGGGGTTTTTGTAGATTGCCCGATTTTAAACTCACTGATGGCACGAACAAGTTCAGTGAATTTGATCTTCTCATTTGATTGATTTCCAGTCATCGATTTTTAGAAAGTAGTGATTTTACTTTCTTGTGAATAAAGTTTTATTATCGTTGAAAAACATGAACAGAAATTAACTCCAGCCTGATTTTTTATTTTGTTGCTCATTTGAAGATATCGACTCGTCAAATTCAAAACCAGCTGTTTTCTTTGGCTCTTTGTGTAATTGTTGACAGTTGATACTGACCAAAATTCCAAAATCGATTTCTTTGTTGATGTATAGTTGTTCTCTGTTTATAAGGAGTGATCATCGTCGAGCATTTCCGATAAGGGAAAACAACACCGCCACGTTTTTATTGAATACAAGTTTTTGGAGGTTGGCTATCATGGCTTAGACAAAACATTTGCAAATTAAACAAAGCAAATACCTTCTTCATATCAGAGGACTTTGAACTCAGTGACAGTTATTTTGTTTTTCTTTCTTATGACCTCACGAGATCAACACAAACTGAAAGGAATCGATCAAGGAAACTGAAGAAGACAACCTCCAATTCCCCTAAATGGAAAAAAAGACTCGTTTTCTATGATGCGACGGATTTTAGGATAGGTTTAATTATTTATTAAGTAGAATATTTTGTATCTTTTCAGTCTTTCTTAAATGTGAAGCTCAGCTAGCGAATTAGAAATAGCCTTTAGAAGACATAACTGGAATTTTACAAAGTGAAATGCTACAGGATCTGCTATCTCCCCAGCCGGAATTAATGTGAAGAACTGTTTAACATAAGTTCAGTATCATATATGTTTTATTGCACGATCAAGTATTTTATAAGAACTTTTGAGATAATAAGCTGGTGGTTATGATTAAGAAAAAGTACAGACCAAACAATAAAAGCAAACATGCGTTGAACGTAATTGTCACGGGAATATATCTGTGACGAACTCCCTTTGAAAAACAGCATTTCCTTTATAAAATTATATTCCATTTTTTTCTTTAATTTCGTAAACGTAATTTGAACAAAAAAGGGCGATTTAACTTTTCCGTTTACTGCTTCTTCTGATGCGACGCTGAATAAATACCGGATGAAACGGAATCTTGGCCTAGTAAATTGGTTTGTAAATACGCTTATCAGTCCCAAATGAAAAGAGCCGTGTTAAATTCCTGTTGTACTAATGTACCGGAGGGAAATACGATTTATATCACTCGTAACAAAGCACTTAAATCCTTTTTTTTTTTTCTTCTTCTTCACGTTTCTAAGCGGTTCGTATTTTGTTTGAGCCTCGTGCGAGGAGTATGAAAGATAATTAGGTTAAAATTGAATGTTTGATGTACTCGGTCCATTCTGGCTAGTAGAATTTGCTTTTCCTCTGACATCGCAAACCGACGGAACTGTTTACCTGAAAGAAGACATTGTTTATTGACTTTTTCTTTTTCGTGTCAGGTTATTATCGCGATATCATTGACAATTCATTTCTTTGTATTGCATCTCGTTGTACAAGCTGCTTTTGGGGTTCTGCGGTAGATCTCTTCCCCTATTATTTGCTGGGCCAGTCATCGCGGCTAAACCTGTCATGAAAGCAAATCCCTCACGTCTCACTCTACTTCTGTCAATCTGACATTCTGAGCGCCGCGCACTTCAATTGACTTGATGCGCCTGATAACAGTGAATCCATCAATCGCTCTCGTCTCATCTGAGTCAGATTTCACCGTCAAGTGCAAGTTATTATTACTCATATCGGGTTGAAACAGATGCAAGCAACCATCTGAAGTCTATTTCACTGCCGCAAATCCAACGTTTTCAATTTTTTCAGCTGTTCGGGTGAGATTAGTGCGGCTTCAAGATTTATTTGATGATAGCAACCTCAGTGACGGCAGACTGAACGAAACGACAAGGTTTTGATGCATAATACTTATTCGCATAATGACCTCAGCAAAACCTTCTCTCTTCTCCGCGAGCACAACGTGGAAAAACTATATGTCGGCATCTCTGTCGATGGGCGAAGTAGAAGCAACTTCGGTAGCTCCTTCCACAAGCCTGGAAAAGCCAGAGCCGTTTTCTTCTCTAGTGATTAGACTAACTCTCTCTGTTCTTATTCTGGTCCTTAATATTGCGGGCAACATTCTTGTTTGCTGGACGGTGAGGAGAAATCGCAAGCTTCGAAGTTTCAGGAATTACTATTATGGCCTGTTCTTGATGAGTTTGGCCATAGCCGATATGGCGGTTGGTTTGTTCTGTATGCCCTTCATCTTACTGTATTACGAAACTGGAAAGTATCCGTTTGGATTTTTCGGTTCCACAGCAGTTTGCAAGCTTATTCCAGCTCTCAGCTTGTTATGCCAGGGAGCGTCGATTTTCAGTCTTACGTCCTTGACACTCCAACGTTTCACGGGGATTGTTTATCCAATGAAAGCTAGATTGACCCTCCGGAAGGTCATGCTTCTTCTTTCTCTAGTTTGGCTGTGCGCTTTCGTATCGGCTCTCCCGCAAATTATCGTCATGGATGTCAACCAAGACGTTTTGACTGAGGACAACAAATTCAGTTGTGATGAGTTCTGGGGGAATCCGCCTCACAACATAATATTAAAAGAAGGTTACACCTTATACCTATTCGTGGCCGAATATTTCCTTCCCCTAGTCATCATCGGAATAGCTTACGGCAAAATGGCAATGGTTCTGTACCGCAGAGATGAGGGCCTCGAGGGAAGAAAGTCGACCAACGCCAGAACCAAGGCAAACCACAAAAAGTTCATAAGATTGTTGATTGTTTTGATTGCAAGCTTTGCCCTATGCTATCTTCCCAACCACGTTCTGTTTTTCTGGCTCGATTATGGAACAGGGCAGGAAAATCCTTACTTCAGTATACTCATGAAGTACTCTCATTTCTGTATCTGGCTTAACAGCTGCTTAAATCCTTATTTGTACGGCGCTCTTGACGACTGCTTCAGGCAAAGCTACAAAAGCGTGTTACGAAGATGCGCAAGGATTGAAGGGAAAGCACGAACAACTCATGCGCGTATAACACGAAAATTGACAAGAATATATTCCGTTAGAACTCCATCGGCTGATCCCGAATCAACAGAAATTGATGGGGATAATTGAAGAACTTATGCCAAATACCAGGCCTGGTAAAGAATTTTCACCATGGTAGCGGCATTCACTTAAGATTGGCCCTAATCAATGGATAAAGACAAATGGCCGACATAACAGAAGCGTGGTTTACTTTGTCCAATTTTAACAAACATAGGCGTGGACTGTGATAAAGAAGGTCGAGAAGTGGAAAAGCATCTCAGCGCAATGACCTTTCGCTTTAAATTTTCAAAAACTGAAGAAGTTCCTCAGTGTTAACAAGAAGATTTAGGGATGTCGCTTAGGACTCTATATGTTTGTATGTCTTGCGACTCATTGGGGGAAATAATTTGCACGAACCTACCATTATCGTTTAAGCTCTTTCCAGTCACACCGATAATTAGACGTTAAATACCCGTTGCCATTTGCTTTCATAGAGTTTTGCAACGACCAAGGATGTGTCGATCAGTTTGGTCGCCGGATCTCATCATGGATCCACGGTGACTTAAGTTTATGCATTTTAATTTATCACGTCAAGTTGTTTGCACCGCCGCGCTTTTTGTCATCATTTGTGAATAGCTCATTTCAGCTCATTTGTTTCCACCTTGCTTGCTGATTTTCGTATTTGTTCAAGTCAGATTGTGATTCTTTGGACATCCGGTGTCAATTTGATCCCACTTTCTCACGCCATTAACTCTAAGGCGCTTCCTAAGTGATCCCCCAAAGAAAATTCACACAGTGAAAGCAGAAACAAACAATAATATCAATAATATGCGCGGAAGAAGATCGCCAAACCAAACATCCTGGACAAATGCAATTGCATTTATAAATTATATGAAAAAAAAAAAAAAGACCTTGGGCGAACGTGGTAAATTCAATGTAGGGTATTCTTGTTTGTAAGGGCGCGAAATTGATAAGCATGCATCATTGACTGATCGAACAGCGTGGCCAATGTTATGGATTTAATGGATAAACTTGCTTTGCAAATCTTCGTACAGTTCGTTAATTTAATTCTACGATAACGGTGTTAGGCAATGACCACCTTTTCTTATGAAGGACCATTTCAATATTTGCATTAATGAGTGTGAGGGTTTCTTGGTTTGACGTGCGCTCTCGTGCCCTTTGGCATGTCGACCTTCTTCCAAGCGTAAATCTTGTGCAATTAAGGGTTTTTACAGGAATCTGACACGATTTAAGATGTTAGATAATAAACACTTGAGAATACTACAATACCCGTTTATTTTCGAAACGTCTGAAAATAAATAAAGATGAATCGCCGCTAAGCTTTGATTGTTGAAGTTACATGCAGTTCATTTGGCAGCTTATCATTCGTTCCTTAATGACTTGCAAAATCCGCAAATCGAAGCAATACCGTAAGGGCTTTTTTCATATACATTACGTATATATTCATTGCTTTTCTAAAATATTCAGATGGTAAGAATGAAATTCTTTTTTTTTTGTCGTACCATAAGTGGAAAACCGTCATTCCTTCATTAATTGCGTGTTTTAATTCTTCGCACTTTGGTATCAATAACTTTGCAGGTTTGTTAGTCTTCCTTGGAGTAATTTAACATCTTGTGTTTATGGCTGGCTTTTGTACATTCGTTTCATACAACATATAAGTTCAATGCTTGTAGAAAGATCATGATCTTAGAAAATCCTAAATTGATGTAATCTAATTAATTATAATATCCCGTTACGCACTGCTCATAAATATCATGAATCATTAAATCAAATGGTTATTACATCTTTAAAGGTAATGAATGATTTAAAAGGACAGTGATCTTTTAACACGTATATTAGTTTTGCTTTATTACCATTAGTACAGACTCTCTTGTGTAACCAGGGATAGGTACTGTTGATAGAAAACTACAAAATATAACTATTAAACCATGCACTGGATGTTGAGGTACGAAGTTGATTGTGACTCGCGCGTAGAGTCTAGAGCTGGGCCCGGTTGTTCGAAAGCCGATTAACGCTAACCCTCGATTAAAAATTAACCGACGTTTTAATTTCGCCCTCAGAAAACACTTTCAAAAAGCGGTTTTAGACCGAAGCGGGAAAAAAGTGTAAGTCACAAGTGACGAGCAAAAATCTTTCGGGAAAATCTTTGTGAATTTGTAAAGAAACTCGAATCAAAGTTCACTCTAACCCAGGGTTAGCTTTATCGGGCTTTGAACAACTGGGCCCTGGCTGTTATTGTATCTTCGCCGAAGATTTGCATCTGCCGAAGTTGTTAGACGTCCCAAATTTCATGTAACGTAGAATAGTTATTTGACAGCTGCATTTTGTCCCCAACGTTTAAAACAGTGTGGAACAGTTCTTTACGTTCCATTGAGTTGATGGAAAACGATTTATCTTTACTTTTTAGTGGATAGCACTCTTTGCTAGTTTACAATAATGTGGGGAATTTCGACGTTTTCATGTGAAGTGGCACTCGTTCTTGGCTGTGAAAGTCGCATTGTTGCGGACAAAAGAATATCGTCTTGAAAATGACTCAGCTACTATCATGAAATCTAAAGATAAGGAAATGAAGGTCTTCCATCAACATGCCATAAAGAAAAAATGTAGAGATTTTTTAAGGATCGGTGAAGTTTTTTGAACCTTTGTCGGCTCCCCGATTAATTACTTTGCAACTGACAAGAATTAGCTTTAGTTAATCTGGGTAAAATCCAATTAGCGGGCTAAATAACGTTTCCTGCATTGAAGCAAACACATTTGCAACATTGTGTTAATGGGTTTTCAGCAAGCTTCCAGCGTTCTTTTTTTATTCTTAGTAATAATTAGTTAACCCGTTAGCTCTGTTCACCCACTGATGATGAGAAGTTTTGTCGCTGATAAAACAAATATTTTATATTTGTGAACCGTCCACAGTTGGCACCAGCTTATATGGACCCCCTCTCTACGGAGGTTCCCCAGTATCTGCAGCCTCAGAGTTGGGTAACATAGTGACACAGCTACAATCAGCGCCCCTTTTCTATAGTCATACACCGTCAGCCCCCTTTTTTTGTCCTGCATGTGCAACTGTTGTTAGAATACTTGGCCCTCCGCGGCAACCAATGTGGCCCTCTCTTTGCTAATATGGACAATACATCTTGTGGCCTCAATACTTCGTGCTACAAGGGTCACAGCTTCCGTATTGGGGCTGCCTCTTTCGCTGCAGATCGGGGAATGTCCGATGCCCAGATCAGGGTATTGGGGCGGTGGAAGTCCACTGCTTTTCTTAAATATATTCGTTTACCTTCTCTTTCAAGTACGTAGTTGAGTTCATAAAAGGAGAGCGCTGGACCTGACTTGCAAGGGCGGCTGGCCCAGCTCTTTCCTTTTTTGTTTATTCCATACGTATGTTGGTGGGGAGCTAACTTGTAGGGGCGGTAGCTCCCATCTCAATCTGGTAGAGTTTTCTGCTACGAAACCATTATCTACTGGAGTTTGGAGGTTGATTAGCAAGGGCGGCAACCCCCATTCATCAGACTTTGTACACGGGACGATATATTGTAGGTCTGGCTGGTGCGTAGGGATTTATTTGTTCCTCAGTTTTGTTCTGGGGCTGCGATTCCCTTGGGTGGGGCGGCATCATGACTGTCGTTATGCTGCTGTAGCGTTTTTCCGCCCTCACCTTTACTGGGCATAATCATTTTGTTTGTGATTCAAAAGTGTATTTAGATTATTCAAGAAAATGAATTATTTATTAAATCGGCTTAGGGCCATGCCCTTAGCCAATTTTACTCCAAATCAATTCTGTGTCCATGTCTTTTCATCGCCCAGTAAACGAGCTCGGGAACCGCAGCCCAATAACTACATAATATATATTTTCAACCAGGGGAAAGGGCATAAAGCTGTTTCAGTTTACTTGACCTTTGAAACACAGCATAATTTTTCCAGAACACCGACACACTCCAGGCCGGGGTAAAATTTCTTCAAACATGGCAGGCTAACCTTTCTCTTTTGGACAGCTGGGCCTTGAGTCAGACTGGGTGATGTAGAATATGGTTCACATATATAATGTAGGTGTCTGAAAAAAGGTAGGTAACTAGCCTTCTTGTTGACACGCACGACGCAAGCATAAGTATAAGGAACGTATGCAGACGCACTTGTTGCTAATAAGTGTCTTTCGTCCTTATAAAAGGTACTAATGATGAGAGCGCCACTGCGTTTGTGATGTTGCTTGCGCTCGTGCTTGCATCGTACGCCTAAACCAGCTTAGTGTCATTGACTAATCCGGACTTTCGTGGCTACCTGTTCTACCAGAAACATTTGTTGAAGGAATGTATAGATAAGAAACTGAAACACGTTACTAGTTGTGACTATACTGTCGACTGCGTATTGTGTACAGATGAGGACTGTCAACCACGAGACTAATTGAAAACTGTTAAAAGACATGTTGCTCTAGCGTTACATCTTTCTGTAAGGTGGTCTTATAACTGATACAGATCTGTTAACAATCTACATGCCCAATTACCGCCAAAAGCATGACGCGAGGTTAACAGTCCTTTGACGCTAAAAATAGTTCCCGTAGCAGGCGCTGGATTAATTTGGGGCAGGAGTTAAGGGGGCGTTTCCTCTTTGACTCGCGTATTAATCAATCTTGCTCGTAACGGGTGCCCCGAATCAGTGCAGTGCAATTCAATGCCCCCCCCCCCCACCCCCAACCAAAGCAGACAGAACCCTTTGGGAGCCCCCTCTCCCCTCTTCTTGCTGTAAAATGTAAAAATATTCGTAGATGTATATATTTGTTTACTCACGGAGCACTAAGGAGCTCGTTCAGACGCGCGTGTCCGTGCGCTCCACATCGAACTGGAATCAGTTGGTTCTTATGTGGAGAGGGAAAACCTGAGTACAAGGAGATAAACCCCTCGGAGATGAAAAGGGAACCAACGGCAAACTCAACCCACGTATGACGTCGAGTCCGGAATCGAACCTGGGGCACATGCATTGGTGGAAGGCGAGTGCTCTCAGCACTGCGCCATCCCTGCTCGCCATGGTCTGCAAATTAATTTCTTCGAGTTCGGCTTTAATAGCGGTCCGTTGTATTAGTGAAATTATAAAGGACGACGAGAGAGCCTGGAAAAGAAGGAAAACTCGGGTATAGATCTAGAGGAGATTAAAAAAGGCCGCTTCAGTAACTTTTCTTACGGAAATTAGGATTGGATCACGTATTTAATGGTAAACTTTCGCGTGCGCCAACCCAACAATGTTGCGAATTGTGGTCAAACAGACGCAACATGTCACAACATTCCCTAGAACAATGGAAATGTTGCGACAAGTTGCATGAAAAATTTGACTCAACTCTAAGCGTCACGTACGTAAAATTCGAAGTGAAATAAAGTTTTGTATTGTATTGTTGTACTGTATTGTACCATGAGAGAGTTTCGGCAGTTGCGTACCTCACGCTCTGTTCTTGTGACGCTATTTGCGTTCCAGCAACAGGTCATTAACATTAAAGGTTTAGCTGATGGCCTCGGATTTTTGGGGGCGGGAATTAGTTTTCTTTTAAAGCAAACAGAAAATATATTTTTCACGAGATCAACGAAGTTGATGCGGAAAACGCTTAAAGCAATTCGCCACTAGAAATGGATCGTTGGGATGAAGGAACTCCCTGGTCGCTGTCTATAAAGAATATGATAATTTATAGCTCTATTGCGTGCCCCAAGTCGATAGATACGTAATACAAGAGATAGAACAAAAGTAATAATAAAATTAGTAAAGTATGAATACTGAAGCTCCTGTGGACTGGAAAGCTACGCGGAATCGGGTATAACAGTAGATACGTTGAGCGAATTTTCCCCAACATACAATCTTAATTAAAGGTTCAAGTTAGGAAAAAGATAGACAGCTACGTGCTGGGCGTCAAAAAGCGATAAGCATGCTTACTTCCTCGGTTCTCATTTTTAACCACAGTCATGCAATGCTTTGTGTGAAGCGATTGTCGGAGATTCAAAAGAGAAATTCTTAATTCTTTCCATGAAACACTCAAACTCTCACGTAGCAAGCAATTTCCTGTCACGTTTACTCTTTTCATCTGATGGCGTATAACCTTATCTAGAAATCTGACTTAAATTCAGTCACCACCTGATGATTTCATAACCATAACCGATAGTAATTGTTCAGTAAAGATAAAGCGCTATTTGCCGCATCCTTCGCAGGTGATTAGGTATCACTAAAGCCCGCCGCACTATTGAGAAAAGAACTGAGCAAAATGCCTCCGCGCGAGGCAGTTAACTCTTGTGTGCAGCGAGGTTTTGTACTAAACATGAGTGAATCGAATAACTGACTGACTGACAAGAAATAAGTCAATTGCCAGAAGAATGCAAATTTCAAGCCAACGTTCGTCAGGAATGTTTACTGAGTTTGCAATTTTTGGCATTTAATTCAACAAATACTAATACAACAAATGCATAGTCAACTGGTCTGTCGCCTGCTAGTTGGTCTTCTTAACTTCATTTCTATCATTTGTTTCACTGACCCCGAAAAGCAGCTTAAGAGGACTGGTCAATTAGGTAATTATTATTATTATTATTATTATTATTATTAAGTAGCTGATATCGGAATAAACTGTAGACTTCGATCAAATAACGCAAAGTTGTTATCTCAAGTTATTTACTCAATGTTATAACAGGACTTTTCTTGACATCATTGTTCACATTTTGAAAATTGAAATTCATCAAAGAGAGTTACAAGCTTAATTCATAATTTGAAAGAGAATGTGTCATATTGTCGACGATATCGGGTCAATGTTAGAAAAGGGATAAGAACTGTTTCTTCGAACGAAAGTTAGACTACGGTTTTGCAACAACAACTTTATTCTTGGTTTGCACGTGACGTCATATAAATGAAATTGAAAAGCAAACAGACATTTGAGTGTTAATCTTCATTAGGCAGAAGACATATACTCTTTTGCCTGTTTTCAGTTGTTTTCAGACTCCATGTCACAGAGACGGCTGCTGAGAAACACGCCACGAACATGAAAACATCGATTCACATTGCGGTTTTGAGCTCTGAACAACCGGCAATATGTTAAAAAAAAAAAAGTGTGTATGCGAATGTTCAGTAGCGGGAAGAAACGTTTTAAGACACTGACCGCCAAAGCAATCTCCAGATGTTTTCGCTGGTCTCCGGCCGCCATGTCCTTCACAAGGACACACCAACATAGCGTCTCCACACCAAACTCTATAATTTTTAGTGGTACATTTTTCCGAATAACTGAAGTAAGGGATATTGCACAGGCCTGAGACAACGAAACGTTGTTTCTTTATTACTCTTCTATGATATCTTGGCAATTTCTTGACTACATCTTATGAACGTTGAGTGATTTTATTTTGTTATCAGCGTGACGTGCAAACCAAGAAATGTTATTTCTGACAAATGAGCTCGCGAAGAAGGCTGAAATAATTAACTATTTTGTCAGCACGAGATACAACGTAACTGACAGGGCCTGGGTTCCAGGCCGGGGAATCATGGGTTGTGATGTCCGGGTATAACACGTGGTGGTCATCTAGGCCTCAGAAGCAACCGCGTTCTGCGCTTCATTAATTTTTGTTTGTTTAGTTCTTTATCAGATGTTATTCTATGGTTAGATCGGCTGTTTTACTTTCTGTGAAGCCTCGTAGGATGGGCGTCTAACCTCTTGGTGCTCGAGCCACGGTTCCTACCCAGATTTCCTGCACACTTTTTCCCACAGGGGTTTTTTCTAGCACTTTTTTCTGGGCTTCGTCTGACCGCATTTGCTGTGTGAGCGGTCGCTTAGCACCGGTAGTTTTAGAATAAGTTTCTTCCGTTCCCGCGTATTCATGTACAGGCCGTTCTATTTCATTTGCATTACCGTGTGATCAATTTCTAGCCTTGTATTTTTCGCCTGTTTGGCTCTTGATTTCTGTTAGTTAGTGTATGACGTAATTGTGGGCCCAGTTGAATGACATCAAATATTTCACATTGGAGTGTAGACACAGTACCATGTTCCATGCCTCAGGTATCTCAACCAGACTAACAATAGAAGTTGTTTCGACTTGGTGTCGCAAGTCCAAGGTACCATAAATGTGTTGGAATTGGTTCCTCAGCCTAACTGACACTACGCCTGTGAGCTTACGTGGGGACGGATAATGTGATATGTAATGTCAGAGTTGTAGTTCCCCAGCCTGACTGGCAAGAAGCCTTCGAGCTTACATGGGGACATATCTAGGACTAACGAGTGATGTGTAATAACAGAGTGGTAGTTCCCCAGTCTAACTGGCAAGAAGCCTGCGAGCTAACATGTGGATAACATCATGTGTAATCTCGTAGCTCCCCAGCCTAACTTAAGCCTGCGGGCTTTCTCGGGGATGTAGGATTAGTGCGGTCTGTGATGTCGGCCTAATAACTGAGCTTTGGTTGTCGCTTATATTGTAAAAATAGCGTAGGAAAATGTTTATGTTAGGAGGAATATGTTATGTAGGGTTCAGGTTGGTTCTCGCCAGGCCCTCCCAAAATAAACTTATTTGGTTCAAGTTTGCATTGTTTTTTGTTGTGGATTGGAAACAAAATTGGATGGTTTTTATAGTGACGTCATCAAATTCTAAAATCATAATCGCGAGGCCTTCTAAATTTTTATCTATACGAGGTTGAAGATGACCTAGAAATAAATATTTTTACAAGCTTCCAGTTCCGCAACGTTCTTCGTTTAAAAACACAGAATTTTGAATTTTCGAATTGTCGCCTTGCGTGACACCACGATACAATGGTGTTTGGTTGAAAAAATGTCTCTCCCTATGATTCCCAGCAGTTTGAACGTTTCGAGTACATTAGGGGCTGTGTTGATACACATGTATTTTATCTCATGAGCTAAAGTAAGCACTTTCATCGAAAAGTGAACTCCAGATGTTTTCGTTGATTACCGGCCGCCATGTTGGTGGACCACGGAGGTCCACCAACATGGCGGCTCTATACAAAACGCCATAAAGTTGTGTAAAGCGCTTCGGCAAATAACTCGGAATCGATGTACCGAACAGACCTCAGAATTGAAGAGGTAGTTTACATATTTGTCTTCTACAACACATCAATTTCTTGGCTTTTTTCATTGAACGGTTTGGATTTTATTTTTTTGTTGCGTGACAGTGAAAACGATCTTGTTATTACAGTATTGCAAATGCGACTTTATATTAAGCATTAGTTAATGTGCTTACGGATTAAAATAATCACAATTTTTAGCGCTTGACTGATGAAGTCTCATTTCACGGCAGGATGGCATGTGGGGTATTAGCCGTGAATGTTGATAAAATGCTTTAGCAACGAGGACGGCAACGGCAGCAAGAACGTCGCTTCAACTAAATCAGAATTCGAGACATTGTAATCACTTCGCAGTTCAATTTTTCGATTTGTAAAATGTGTCTGTTATCCAAAACTATAATGGTATGACCGGCGTTCAAGTTTGGAGAAAGAAGGAAAAATTCAACGTCGTGTGCTGACGTTCTCCCCAAGCCACTGATTTTGGTCATTGACGTCGTTGTTTTGCAGAGGACGGCAAAGAAATGTACCAAAATGTAAAACGCAAGTGGAGGGAGTTCGGAACGATTATTTTTGCTAAATAAACCTGTTTTTTTGTGACGTTCCCGTCCCCGTTGCGTTCCTCGTTGCTAAAGGTCTCTAATAGTAATAGCGAATTCCGCAGAAGACATGATATTTACGTCCCATGTGATAGTAATCGAGGAGTTCAGAATAGGTTCTATTTCAGAGAAAAACATGTCTCTTACGCATAATCTACTAACTGCTGTTGTTCATTCATTTTGTTATTAACAGACCTCTTGATTGCCTCTTCGCCAGGTTTCATGAATAGTGGTCGTCAAGATAAATTTAATCATTCGGTTGTGTTTCTAAAGAAATTTTGGAGCTATTCGCTGCGACTGACGAGCCCATTTAGAAACACTTTAAGAAACGTACTAACTTCTTCAACTTCTTCAAAACAACTTCTTGAAAGCTTCGCAACAAGTTTTGAACTTCCTGTTGGTGCCGTTTTCCCCAATAATTTTAGACTAAAGACATTCTTGTGTTTGAGAGTTGGTTGCATTGCATTACTTTGGGCTAATTGCTGCAGCGAGTGAAAACAATACGCTGTTTATCATGCATGAAAAACAGGTATTTTTTTTTCTTTCTTCTTTTGGTGGACAGTGATGTCTTTTCTAATACTCAGCCCACACGGCGCATGTTCAGCATACTCGCCTCAGTAATACTACCAATGAATTTTAAAAAACGTCTCGTAGCTGGTTTCAATATAGCTTGTCGGGCTATTGGCTTTGGATAGCTGTACCTCTACTATTCATGCTATGTAGTTCATTAAGACCATTTCTAAGCGCTTTTGTCTGACTACGAATGTCTTTGAAATCTTCCTGGGTGCGCGCTATGAAATCTCTAATTTCCCTCAAGTCATTTTCGCACGATACTAAGTGATCATGGATAGCCTTCCTTTCCTCGTCGACTGTTTTCAAAAGTTTCTCTGGAAGCTTACCGCCCTCAAATTTCTTTACAGCGTCCATAAAGTCCCGAGATCTGCTCCGGAGCAAAGGCGCAGGCTTGGATGCGGAATTTTTTCGGACAGGAATTTGGGAACTATTCCTAGGGCTGATGATGGGGCTGCCTCTTGGACTTCCTTTAGGACTGGAATCGTTGGTTGTTGAGGAGGAAGGCAACTGTCGAGGCTGGGAAAAGAAACTCATGACTTTGGTCACGCCTCACTTCCTTTGCAGTAGCTGACTCACTCACGGTATGCCGCAATAAACACTGCGTTTCGCCTCAGTGGATCCAAATTCTAGGTTATCCTGCTTTTGAGTCTTTTGCCGTAGTTTTTTGACGAAGGGAATGGATCGCTCACCACGAGTTGTAGTGAATAAATCAACCTGCAGGAAAACGTATTCTGCACCCTTAAGTGGACAATGAGTGAACAGAAAATATGATCAGTTACACTGTGCTTTTGTCGTGTATATTTAACAAACAAACTAACACATTTTGGTCGATTAATGACTCACTTTCAAGGGGCCTTTGTCTGGAAGCCTGCTTAAAACTGTCTCGAATAAAAGAACGCTTGTTTTATTCCCAGTTCCAAGGATTTGTGAAGACTTTTACTGCAGAAGGCGTCGTAACATATTAAGGCGGTATGTAAATATAAAATCAGAGTCACAAGCGACACCCATGACTGCGTACGTATTCACTCACGGGTCCCCATCAAGTGAACACTGAATGGCGTTCAATTCCTGGCGGAATAATTTGGGACACCAACGTGGCGGCCGTGATCACGCAAAGCTTAAGACTGAATAGATCGTTAATTATTGGACCGAAGTAAACTGATAAATTGATCAAGACAATTTCTCAGTCAGATAGTGATTTTTAATATGCAACCATTCATTGATATGATATGATATGATATTTGTTTATTTCGACCCAATGGCAGTCATGCAGCGAGCATGTACTTTTCGATCGTTGTGGGGCAGTTGATTACGTCCTAAAAACAGCTCTCTTCTAGGCAGAACCAACCGAGGGAAGCTTGATTAAATTTGGTAAAATTGAGAAGTTCCAGGGAGTGAGGGTCATCTGTAAAATCTGGAATCCTGGGGCCCGTTTCTTGAAAGTCCCGAAAAGTTTACGGGCCCTAAAAGCAACTTGTAAACTGCGATCCGACTATTCTGGATATCTTGTCTTTGAACATGATTTTAAGATAAGAGAGAACAAACTAACTGCAAAGTTTTGTGGCTTTCGTTTCACTGAGATACGGAGGGAATTACCGCCCCGAAATACCACCGAAAAGTATCGGGGTGTTCGAGAAACGGGCCCATGAACCGGTCCGGTTCCGCGTTTGGTTCCGGATTCCTGACGCCCGGAACGAGTACCCTTTACTAATGACCGAGGCAATCTGCGCACGAGTGTCTCGCAAGCGGTTCCAGCTAGTGAGGCTTTGCTTTGGGAGACAAAAGTTGGTAAAAAGTAAAATATCGATCTCTGTTCCACTTGTGAAAGCTGAGGAACGTTGTAACTTAAAGAAATCAGTACAAAGAATATGAAAGTCATGAGGGCAATTCGCGTGTCTTCGTTCGGCGGACCAGAAGTTCTAAAACTCCTGGCAGATGTGCCAGTCCCTGGTGTTTCAAGTGGGCAGGTAAGCTTAAATGCTAGCCTTCTCACGGCATCGTTGATCGTATGTTCCATGAATACCAAAGGATGATTCAGCATATTGCCCATAAAAGCAGAAACATAGCCATGGGAATCGTGGGAAAAAGCCCACATTCGCCCAAAATGCATTGCACACGGTGATCGCCAATCACTAGGAAAGTCGCTCGCTCCCAATGTGTGGCTTCATAGCTCAATTGGTAGAGCATCGCACCGGTATCGCGGAGGTCACGGGTTCGAATCCCGTTGAAGCGCTGATTTTTTCAGGCTTCTCCTTTCCAATTGCTTAAATTGGAAAATTAACTGCGATGATCATTCTTCACTTTCACTAGGAAAGTGTTTACGCTTCAGTGCCTACAGCCAATCACATTACATCTTTTTACAATACAGAATTCGAAAACAAAAACAAAAGACCGCAACGCGGTGGGCCTTTAAACTTTGAGAGCAAGCTCTCTTGAAGGGTTTTCTAACAGCAAGAAAATATGAAAATTACAGGTAAATTTTTTTTTTTGCTTCTTTTCATCGGATTGCCCTAATTTTTGGCATATAGCATGCAGATGTTCACCCCATAATTTCGGTGGAAATTGGCCACAATTTTGAGAAATGACTTAAAAATCACGCAAAAATCAGTTACGACGTTTTTGCCCAGAGCCCTTCAATTGTGACCGTTGAATTGCAAGTTTGGATCAGCTGTAGCATTGAGTTACAGGTATAAGAGACTTGTGGGAGCTTAAGGCCATTCAACACTTCTGGTGTGCTTGTGTAATCATGAGTAAGAATGAATAAGAAAAATTATTGTGTCAGGAGCAAAACTGAAATTGGGGTTCCAGTGTTCAACAACTGGCCAGACCCCACAGGTGGGTATAGTCATATAATGGCCGTGAGTAAGGTCATGTCAAATCTCTTTTGCTGTACAAGTCGCATCGTGGCTGTCAACAATTATCTTACAGGGGTGGGACACTCCATGCACAAAATACTTTCGATCTTTTAGTTAGCAGTTGGGAAGGGGTACAAAACCCCCTTGGCTCTGTTTGACATACTAATATTAAAAAAAGAATAATTATATTCTGTTGGAAATCACTAAAATTGTGACATTGATTATCATGTACCCAATATACCAGGCTCTACCATCTGTAAGTATTTTTAGGTGTGTAGTTTTGTGTTTATTTCATTTATTCCTATTCAGGTGTTAGTCAAAATAAGAGCAGCTGGTGTCAATCCTGTGGATACTTACATTAGATCTGGAGGATATGCTAGGAAACCTGCACTTCCCTATACACCAGGCAATGATGGAGCAGGGTTGGTACACAGTGTTGGTGATGGTGTTAAACAGTTGAAAGTAAGTTACCAAAGAAATTCAAATTCTCTATGTCTGGAGCATTGTTTGGATGTCAAAGGAACTCAGACCATCATATATTTCTCAACGAAGAACAGAATTTGAGTATGCTCACCCATTTTCTTACGTTTTGTGCTTATAAGAAAATCAAAGGCACTTGTTCTGGACTCCAATCTCCAGATTTTGGAATTTCTACAATCTGGATTCTGGAGTAGATGCTTTGGATTTCTTAGATTCCATGTTCATGGATTCCAGATTCATCCAACTGGATTCTGGTTTTCAGTCATGGATTCTGAATACATATAGAGTTTAGACTCCAACACCAAGAATTTCAGATTCCTAGTGCATAAATTAATTTTACAGATTCTGCAATTTGGAACACGTTACAATGGGGATTCTTTGTGATGGGTTATGGCATGAATTACCGCCTATGTACATAACACTTGGTGGAGTCATTTGTAAATAAAGTAATTATTATTATTCTATAATAATTTGTTCTCAACAACGAGAGGTGTTTTGAGTAGATGATAGACAGGCCTCATGTTTGTTTTCATTGAAAAACAAGCAGAGAAAAGGAAGAAAAGAAGCAACCCCTTTTGCTTGTGAGAGCAAGATCAATGGTGTAGTTTAAAATAAAATTCTGGTTGAAATTGTTTCTGTCAACTAGACTTTGATCCTCAGTTTGCTTTGTCTCCTAGCCCTAATATTTCATTCATACAATGTATGATAACCACCAGAGGGTTAGGAGACAAACTAAGGGAAACTGGGAGTCAAACTTGATTGACTCAGATTTTGACTTGAATATTTTCATTTTGAACTTCAACACCAGTATCCCAGAAATATGTTAAGTACCCTATGAGCAGAGGGTTTGTTTGTTTGGGTTTGTTTGTTGTTTGTTGCACCTTGCAAACTCTACGTGTACCACCTAACAAACAATGCACAATGTAAGTCACATCCTGCACAATTCTATCAGTGCATATATTAGTAAATATCCACTCACTATCTGTGATTTATAGTCTATCACGAATTGTGTGATCTGATCGCTTGCTCATCGCTATCTATTGAGTAATGGATAGTGAGTAACAAAAAAGCCGGTGTTTTGAACAAAAACAATTGAAAACAATGGTAGGTTCTTCAAATCTTCAAATCAATGAAAATTGGAATGAATTTGAAAGCAGTATGCGAGTGAATTTCTGCTAATTTAAAAACAATTAGACCACTGGTTCTCGTTTTCTAAAGTCAAAAAATTCAACTCAGCTGTATACATATTGTTGACTATCTATTGACTCACAGAGACCTCAACCTCCCTAGTGTAATAATTATTGTTAAATAATAATAATGAATTATAATGGCACATGGGTATAATTTCCCAACAGGAAGGGGACCGTGTGTATGTGTGTGGAAGCATATCAGGAACATATGCGGAGTATGCTCTGTGCAATGCCAGTAGTGTTCATCCGTTACCTGACAACCTCTCCTTCAGCCAAGGGGCAGCAATTTATATCGCCTATTACACAGCATATAGAGCACTAATTCAGAGGTAAAGTGGTGATGATATTGGTGACAGAATTGATGGTTCATGATTAGTATATTTTTATGATGACAACATTATCATGAGGACCCATTATCTCAGTTGGAATTAAGCACTAGACTTTGGTGCAGCAGGTCTACACTGTAGGTTCAAATCCTGGCCAGACCAACACTCAGGGTCTTAAAATTGAAAAGAATGTACTGCCTTTGCGTAGACAAATGCAAACGGTAAGACTTCCCACTCTTTCTTGGATAAGGACGATAAGCCATAGGTACCATCTCACACCCTTGTTTGCATAAATTATAACTTTGTGGGATGTTAAAGAACCCACACACTGTTTGCAAGGAGTAAAGGATGTAGATCCCAGTGTTGTGTCTGGTCTTTGTGTGTGTAATCTCTTGGTTGGGTGGGAAATGCTTAGAGATACTAGCTGCATAAGCTACTCTAAAATGCAGGGGTAAATAAAACTATGATAATGGCGATGGTAATGAGCATGGCTGTTCATGGTTATGATATTGTATGATATTGTACGATATTGATGCCAACAATCGTGGCAACTCTACGCTTAACAACCAGGCTTCATCATTAATCTTGAGTTATTATTCTTGTTGCAAATTGTTTAACTGAAGTTTGATTTTTCCGTATTTATTCATTTGCTGATTTTGATTTTCTCTCTGCAAACTTCCTTTTGATACTGATTGTTATAATTTTGGAATAAAAAACGTCTGCAGGCTGGAAGGGAAAGGGAACTTGTGTCCTGGGTGACAGTTGAACTCAATCACACTTCTCTGGAGGGTTCAGCACTTATGTCCAGAATTGCATCTAATTAGATGCATGCTCAATTTTGATATTCATCACGAGGTGTCCTGTTAAGTCTAAGCACCTAGTGCCCATTTTTAACAATAAGGTTAGCATTAGTGTTAGGGTTATTTTTTAGGTTAGGGTAAATGCAACTGTTTATATTTACTTGAGAAGCACAGTTTGGGGGACACTTTGTGACATTGATTGCCTGTATTTCTGGACACAAGTGACACTCAACCTGAGGAGAAGAGCAAGGGGACACTTCGTGATGCTTATCAAAATCTGCGTGCATCTAATTATGTGAAATCCTGGACATACTGTATCTCTTTCTTAAATGCAGCCTCAAGGCCAAGGCAGGAGAGACTGTCCTAATTCATGGAGCAAGTGGTGGGGTATGTATGAAACACAACAACTTATTATTGTTGATTGACAGTGGCGTGGGTATGTGATTTGCAATAAGAAAACTTGTAGTTAATTAGATTATTTTTATTGATTATGTAATATAGTAACCTTGAAATCAATGCATGTGCTCTGATTGGTCAGTCATCTATAAATGTGACAGTAAACTGAATTTTGCACATTTTCTGAATGGAAATGTCATTTGCTGAAAGCAATAGACCATATATTTCAATGGTTCATTGGCATGATGAACCACTTGGGTAAATGTTGGTCGTACACTCAAAGAATTGGTAATCACTCACCTTCGGCTCATGATTGATTAAATTCTTCTTGGGTTCTTCCAACATACTGCATGGTTTGTTGGCCTATAACCTAAAACCACGGAAACGTGTGGTCTCTTGCTTACATGTAAAATTAATGTCGTGTTATTTTAAATAGATCACTCCACTATTCTTGTGTGCTATCCTTTGAAACTCAATCCACTGCTTTCCACTCCATTCTGGCTGAGTTTAATTCAAATGAGCTGCAGTTTTTTTGGATGTTTCCGCAATCCACTTTCACTTCTTTGATTTGATAATCTCATATAAATTATGCCAGTCCTATACAGTGGAAACCTAGCTGATGTAACGATATGTCAAGAGAGCAGTAAAATTATATTGTGATATCGAGGAATCGTTATATCGAAACTCCCGATATAATGATTTGGCTGAAAATAGCAACGGAAAATATTGTTGCATGTATGTCGGAGTAAACCTAACATGTACTTTTGTACTGCATAATTATTATTTAATAACTAAGTGTTAACAGGAACGTTACACATTGCTCTATTACTGTAATGTTACTGTACTACTCTCTATACTACATATACTCAGCCTGTCAGAAATCCCGCAACTTGAAAGAGACACAGCAAAGGGGGTATCCCATTAACTGCTCCCAGCTGGTTTGAACCCCCCCCCCCCCCAAAGATGCCCGAAAATTTTCGAGTATAGAGAGTAGCGGTTTTGACCCACTTTCAACCCTCGCCCAGGAGTGATCCACAACCTGGATGGCAACCTGGTTCTACAAGCCCTTATTGTTATTGTTTTCTGTACTGTTTTCTGGGTTTACTGTAAAGTAGGCAAGGTGAGTGGAAATGAAGTTGTTGTTACAACCTGCTACTCTCTATACTGGGTCCACCCAACTGCTCCCGACTGGTTTGAAATCACGTAAATAAAGAGAGGCACTGCATAGGGTATCCCGCCCTTCCAACCCCCAGAATAGAGTCCCGCCCATCAAACCCACCGGCGCAGGTCCAAGATGCTTAGGGCTGGGAAACCCAGTGTGCACTTCGACAGCAGCCTCAGCAAGATCCTGTGCAGCAACCTCTGCCAGAACCACAGCAGAATCCTGCTGCACTACTTGGCAGGTACTTGTCCAACACAGAAGTCGTCTCTAAGCCTGGCCATGACTGAAACTCTTTGGCCAATTATTTTGGGTGTTATAATTCCCTCTGTATCTTCATATGAAAAACCTTTCAAAGCATGAAACTTTGCAATTACTTTCCCACCTTGAAAGGAGTTAACCCCTTAAGAGTACCAATTAAGCAATAGAGGACTTTCTCCATTATGCTAACCCAAGACGGGGCCGAGGGTTGGCATAACTGTCGAGAATTCTCCCAGCACACCAAGTTTACCTATATTTATTAAATTTCGTGTTTCATGTACTGTAACTATCACTTTTTTAAAAATATAGTCTGCTATGTAAGTGGAAATAGTAAAAAAAAAAAAATGGAAATGCAAATAAACTGTATTGTATTGTACTGTATACAGTATGCTTTTAATATGGTAACTTTAATGATCAATTTTCCTGATCCAAAAT
>BLFK01000866.1:599727-617227 GCA_014634185.1 Astreopora myriophthalma
GCCTTTGCCAGTAGATACACCATGCATGAGACGAAACGATGGTTCTCCCGAAGATTCCTTGGAGCTTGTATTTCAGTATTTCAAACAAGGCTACGGTTTGACGCATAATCGCATCCATCGCAAAATGGTTCGTCAAAATGGCCGTCTCGAAGACACAACACGTGAGCATGGCAGTAGAGCGAGAACTGGTGACGACTCACAAAATTAAAACTGGACTGTGCGAAATTAAATCTGGACTGTGAATAAAATAAAACTGGACTGTGACCCTCTTGGGCCATCGTAGGAAAGGGTTAGTGTTGTTCCACTACTGTACTAGTAAAACAATGGCCTGTGACCTGTGACTTGTAAAAAAATACCACCCGGACCATACCTCGAAAATGGTTCTAAATAGTGGAAATATAGATACAATGTCACTGGAATCATTTTAATGATAGAGCAACAAGAGTAGTGACAATATGCGAGGCAGTGAGGCATAAGCTCAGTTGCTGAGCTCACTATAACGTTGTTGTAAGGTGATAAGCTCATACGAAACTGAAGAACACAATTCATTTAATGCAGTAAACACTCGTCGACTACATGAGTTTTTACAGAAGCGGGAGCTCATCCGGGAACTTTCCAACTTGCATGAGCCCCTGAGGGCCTGGGACTAACAATATTCGATTGTTTTTCGGGGATGCACACCCCAGCGGGCAGTACGTGCGAGGCATATTCATTATTACGCTTAGATTAAGAAAATTAAGTCTAAATTTAGCCTAAAGAAATTTTTAGGGTTAGGTTTTGGTTTACAGAAACCCAACAAATACGTTTATACTTATATCCATTGTCAATGTCACTAGAGTGCAGCACAGGGTTAAAAAGGGACTGGTTAATTAATATCGTGATCTTTGGTGGACCGATTCCTTGGTTGTTTATCATTTACTAAAAATTCCTGAAAATTCGGGTTTGGGAGTAAAATGAACAAAATCTTTTCGCTCGTTCCACTGGAAAATTCCCGGGATGAACGGAGACTCTGAAAAGGTGGTTCCCCTCAGTTTTTCGGTTCCGTCGGGACTTTCCGAAAGGCAACTTGTGTACCATTTATGCGTACTACTCTCAGGAGTTTTGGCTCTCACGGCCGTTCCTAATGGCGTCAACAGAAACAAATTAAAAAAATATATATATACAAAAATTAAATTAAATTAAGAAAATAAATAAATAAATAAATTGGCGGGTTGTCAACTAATGGAAAGTTTTCACCTGTGGTTTTGCTGTTATTATGCATTCCTCCTTCTGGAAATGTTTTGAGACAATTGCACTCTTCATGTAAAATAATGTCAAATAAGAATTAATATTGTGTCCTTAAGAGTGAAACATGGTGACATTTTTGCACGGGGACACATTGCTGTTCTTACTTGAATTCTTACGGTCCCAACTGACCACGAAAATGCATCAGTCCTTCGGACTTCGCGCTAAAAAGTGGACTCAAAGCGAATGTTCTGGGGCAGCCGATATGTGCTAAAGAAACGAAGGAACTGTCAGAGAATACTGCAACAAAGTCGACCTGCCATGTGAAAAAAACGGTTGGTGGAGTTTTTTTTTTTTAAAATTTCATTTTTTTTTTTTACCCACTAAAGCTTCAGTGTAGCTCCCGGTCCACGTCTTGCAAATTGAAATCGAAGAAACTAATACTTGTGCAACAAGACAGCGGAGTCAGTTAATTTTAGATAATGCGAATCATTCTGCATATGTCTAATGATGATGGGGCTAAATTACAGAATGCAGGGCCACTTATTTCCATATCATTGAATAACAATAGTGCTATTATTTGCATGCGGTGGCTTGGAACTTTTCCAGGCTTGAAAAATCTTCAGCTTGGACAAATCCAGACTTGAACGGGACTTGGACCCAGGACCGTTTGGGAGTGAGTCACTTGTGAGGTCGTGTGATATCCCATATTAGTAGAAATCCACTCACATACCATCACGAATCCTGTAATCTGATTGGCTTGCTACTTGCTATCTATTGTGTGATACATAGTGAGTTGTTTTCAACAAAAATGGCTTTTTCAAATCATAAAATCAATACAAATTGGCATGAATTTGAAGGTAATATGTGAGTGGATTTCTACTAAAACTTATACAATTAAAAATACCATGGTTGTAATCAGGCATATTGTAAAACAAAATTGCAGCATTGACACTGATTAAAAAGTTTTAAAAAGTAAAACGTTTTGATCACTTCGGTGACCTTCATCAGTTACATATACAAACACGACTAGCGATGGTAAAATAGGCAAGTAGGTGACAAATATGCATAACACATGAGCCAAAAAATGTGAGCCAAAAGGACTTGAATTGGATACAACATTGCGTTGGCCAATTTGGTCTATGGATCAGTTCACTGTGATCTTTATATAGAGATTTCAATAATAATGCAGTTTTATTTCAGTTGTTTCAGTATTCAGCCCGATTTCCTCCGACGTCGAAATCAAGACCCTCCCAGACTTTTTCAGAATGATCATTGTATACCGACTATAAAGGTGCATGCACGTGACTGATTTCGGAAGACTGATGGGATAATAGGCATTGTGAATGGGATATCAATGACACTGCATTGACTTACACTCCATGTGCTTTTATTCTAAATCACTATGCATGTCAGTCACATTACATGTAAGCTGGGGACTGGGAAGGGTAAGCTGGGAACCATGTCTACTACATAACTCCCTCTGAAATACAGGTTGTTTTAAACTGTTAATGAAAGCATGAAATCTAACTCAAGAGAAAAACAGTTCAGTCCAGTCAACGTTCGATGATAATCAAATCTGTTCCGGGATCCCACCTACAGCCCAGAACATAATCTTGTTATGTGGAGGCTTGTCATTTAATACTTGAAGGAAGTGAGTTGGAGATGGCATCCCTCTGCTCTCAAGTAGAATCTGGTGGGTTGTCCTTCTCGGCCTCACTGTTGCACATGTCTGCAGGTACTTTTAACACGACTCTGGCTGTTGGATGTTTGGAGGTTTCTGTCTTCAAAGCATCTAGTGACTCAGTTGTGCATACAACATCTCACACTCTGGGTACTTCTTAGCATGGGTTATAATCCATTGGTACTTTACTCTGTCAGCCTCAGTGAAAACATAGTTTCCATTCTTCTGAACAACTGTAACGGGAATGCGTTTCAAAGGTGTAACAAGACAAATTGTTCCCTCATTCCTGCCTCTGCAATATCTTATGTCTTTTTTGGATATCAATTCTGTATTCATTTGTTTTGCAGTCTACATTCCCTTTCCTCTCTCTGTAGCGATCTCTAACTTCCTCTTCACTGTTAAACCCCTGAAGTTGGGGCAATTTTGTCATGATCTTTTACTACAAACAACAATAAACTGCTGTTGTTGAATGTGGTGTACTGCATTACATGTTTACAAAATTGTCCATCCCCAACTTTCAGTCATGACTTCCTGCTTGGGCAATGCATAGGCATTTCAGGATACTGCAGTTCTGTCTGTCAATTCCACCATTTGCCTGCAGCATGAGTGTGTTGTTTGCCCATGTTTAATTGGTTTTGAGCAGATGGAGAGGCTATTAATCTTTTCCTGCCAAAGGGGCAGTCCCCGTTGAAGAGTACAATTGTCTGGCATTTATAGTCAGTAAAATCTGTAAAGTCACTGTCGGGCATTAAAGGGTTGATTCCATTGTCAACAAGATATTCTGTGAAGTGGTCACTGACAAACTGCAGTCCATCATCAGTCCTGCATTGGTTTTAATCCATCATAGTATCCTTTTGGATATTGCTCAATTCTTGAACTAAGATCTTACCCAGATTATACAAAGTCTTGTTTAGATCCCCATCTGCATTATGTGGGAATAATGGCAAGAATTCAAAAGGATTATAGCCAAAACTTACATCCTCTGGATGTATCCCAAGTAAAAATGTCTACCAAATGCATATTAAAATAGTGCTACAGTAATATAGAAATATTAATATGTGACTTTAACCAAAGCTAAACTGTTACCTGACTTCCAAAGAATGAATTGGTTTCCAGGGTTCCTTGAAACTAAATTTGTTCACCAAAATGGCTTTTTCCCTTGATTTCTTATAGGTCAACAATATTTATTAAATTAAATACCAAAGAAAAGTGCCGAAGAAAAATACCAGATTACTAAACAAAAGCTCTGGGATTGCACATATATGACAAAATAGAGGCATCAATTCAGAGCATTGTGATGGTAGTAGATCTAATGGGTTCTTGCTGCCATATCATTTTGTATTAGAACAGAAATATCAGGAAAATTTACTTCTGAGCTCATAAGAGCATTTACTAGGTCTGCATAGGTATGACCCCTAGTTCCAAGAATTTCCAGTAATTCTGAAGTGGGGCTTCCTGCTTTTCTCAGATATTCATTTTCCAACTCACGAAGAACATCTTCCTCAATATTAAAATGACTGCCAAGCTTTTCCCAGCCCCATAAGCTTTCTCCATCACGGCGTACATTTAGCTTTCTTGCAATCTTCTCTTTAAGTTCCAAGGAAATTTGTGACACAGGAATGTCTGTAAGGAGATGATAGCGTACTGTTATTTGTTGGATTGAATCTTGACAGTGGCATGTTGGAAATGTTGCATTGGCTACGAACACAACGTTAAAGTTATTCTCAGTGGCTAGCCATGAGTTCTGATCTGTTTAATATTTAAGTTTTGGTTTATGAAAAGGAACTTTTTCTTCTGCTACATATGAATTGTAAATATAAACACACATATTGTTGGGATCATGCAATCTGTAGTCTGTAGAGGGAAAAATACTGTGAGATCTCTCAATAAGAGCTAAGACCATTATCCTTGGAGTTATTCTAATTCCTTATGGAAAACAAAACTAATTCAGATAGTTGTCAGTAGACCTTTGATGAATGGAGCAGGAATTTTGATTTCTGTGGTTTTGAAAGACAATATGCTATTTGCCTCAGGGGCATCCCACTGTAGCTAGAAGATTGGGTATGAATTTTCAAATTCAGCCTGTCACTTCAAATGGCACCCAAATACTTATTTCGTAAGTTTAACAAATTTGGCTTTTATTGGTTTGAATGCTTGGAGGGACATCTTCTGTCCAATTGATATTGTACCAAGCTATGTAGTGGTTATTGCTTGTTTGCTTTGTTACGTAGGTCTTAATTATAAGGTATATTACCAGTACCTGACAAAGATGTTGACTGATGGAGCACTGGCAAGGATTTGTAGCCTTTTCCAAGATATCTGGAAAAGCAGAAAAAGGGGCAACCACTCTCCAGCATTTTTCCGAATTGTGTTTTCTTCCAGCAGATATAAATTGAAACACTGGCAATGACAACAATTCCCACAAATACCAAAGCCACAAGAATGATCAGTGTATGAAGAAGCCTTTTTAGCTCGCCAAAATAGCTTGGTTGCTCTGTTGGTTCCATAGCATCATGTGGATGAGCATTGTCCAAACTAGCTTGCTCTTGCATGTCACTCAAAGACCACACTTCTGGTATTACAGTTTTATGATCAGCTACAGTGATGGATGTTGTGGAAGGATATGTGCTTTTGGCTTGGAATGTAGATGTTGCCTCCTTTTGATTTGCTACTACCCCAACATGAGGGTTAGTATCTGCTTTCTGGAAAGTTGTGTTAGACCCTCGTTTATATCTTGTATCTTGGTCTTCGTGGGACACGGTGCCATCCAGGACTCCATTGGCTTTATTTGAGAAATTTGAAATTTGAGTGGTGTTTTGCTGTTTCATACTCCGTTTATTTGCAGCTTTTGCAAATGTCGGGAATATTTTGAGGGTTCCTCCTGAATGAAGAAAGCTTCTTTCTGTTGTTATTGTTTTTTGAACGCAGTCCTTCCTCCTACACTGCTTCAAATAAATGCATTCTAATTCTGCATACCACCTTCCTTTGCAACACAAGGAACATTGTTTACAAGAGTCGATTGTAGAATCCTCTTGATAGTGCCTGCTAGGGCAGTCACCACATTGTGTGCTTTTCTCTGCTGTACATGGACTAACAGTTTTTCTCAGGCCACACCTCGGACATGTCTTGCATGCAGCACTGCCATACTCCTCAGAGTAAGTTTGTGGCCTGCAGGTTGTGCACTCAGTTGGGGTGTCCAGAAATATCTTGCTACCACATTTTGGTGTGGGCTCGTTACCAGGGAGACATGCTGGACAAGTTTTACACTTAATTGTGACATTTTTATTATTTTGAACCTTGTATGATAAATCTGGACATTTGTTAAAGCCATCAGGGAATGCATTTTGTTCCTGAGGTAATTTCTGAAGACACCACAACTGTTGAGTTAAAAAGAAACTGTGTTAACTCATGATAAGCTATTATTAAATGGAGCCACATTTCTCAAACTGATAGAGGAGTTGGCTGGAAGTGCTCATTAGCTACAAATTATGATTTCTTGCTTTCTCATTGTGTGTCATTTTTTAACAGTAACAATTAACAGTAACAACTATGGCTTAACTTGTGTATAGACCAGTTCACCCCCTTTAGTGCATCATGGGTAATCAGGACAAGATGGTGGGAAATTCAAAGGTTTGTATGGAACTTAACGATGAAAAGTACTCACGATGTACAGTTTTGGACGCTTTTATCTTTGAAAGCTGAAGATATGTGCTTAAAGGTGCAGCTGAATACAGTTGCAGAGAATAGCTATAATTGTAAAAATTATTCTATTATTAGGAATTCTATTTCGGAATTCAAAAGAACAACTACCGAGTTTTCAGTTGTCAGTGAACTTGAACTTACCTGTTTGGTGCACGAATGTGAAAGTCTTGAAAAGTAGAGTCATGAACAGTTTCTTTTGCTTTGAATTTCCTGCCATGTTGCCAGATTACCCATGATGCACTCAAGAGCACAAACTGTAGCAAACTGTTGCATTAAAGTTTTTTTTTCTTTTTGTTTTAATAAACCAATTAACATTAGGAATTTGATGCACGCTTGTGTGTTTTATACTGGTACTGGGGTGCATTATCTCGATGTTGCACGTGCAAAAGTAAGTAAATACTGTTTATACTTTATATGCATACATTCCAAGGCAAGAGACTATCCTCTCTTGTCCAAAGTTATCACTTACAAATCCGCAAAATGAGGATATTATCACGGTTGTCTGCATTGCTATCAGGACTCTGGTAGTGCTCTTTGTGACCTCTCCCTCGGAGCGGCGCTTTACATCTGACGACTTTAACGAATTGGCATCTCGACGGAAACTTGAACCCTGAAACGTATCGTTGACAATATTTTCAGTAGAAAAACAACGTTTTTTTTTCGAGAAGAAATTGTCTTGCGAGTGACCAGCGCCCCGTTGGTTTGATACCTCAGTTGATAGAACAGTGTGTAGCGCAATCGCTCGGTCATGGCTTCGAGTCCCGTTTAAGACTGGGTTTTCTTCAGGCTCCTTTGCAACTTCTCAATTTGCTTGATTTATAACTGCGACGAGCACACCTCATCACATATCCGCAGCTCAAATATATGAAAATTTCATATATATTCTCTACCATAGTCCTACCGCTACATACAGATGTAAAGCGATCGTTTTCCTGTAGTTTTTGTTGAGTTACAAATAGCTGCAATGCAATCTAATTTGAATGCAACAAATCTCGAAAATCTGCATTGCGAACAAAACAAAGCCCGATCTTCGATCGAGGAAGTGCCTAGACAACATCGAAAAGTCGGAAAAACAAAACAAAACAAAACGGCTATTAACTTTGTAACGGTCCACTCCCTGTGATCACAAAACACTGTACCTCCTAATAGACTAATTGTGACGACACTAAACTTACGAGACGATTGATATGTGTACGGTGTTTTAAACTGAATACCTTATGTTATTGTTATGCACGCACCAAGTGTCCACTTCCTCTAGCGCGTTGTTTGTTGACGCCGGACATATCATTCCCAAACAATACTTGTGGCACTTACCCTGTAATGTCTTCCCATATTGCTTGTGACGAATCTTTGCTTCGACCTCTTTCTGTATTGCGTGTAAAGCCGATCACTTGAACTGCTTGTGTGTTTTAATATGAACAACCTTTCGACAATTTCACTTGTCACATGACTTCGATTCGCCGGCGGCAACTGAAACTAGACCCAGCTCGCCTTGCGCAGACTTGGGATTTCCCTTTGTTTTCGTGGCAACCATCACCAATGTGAGTTACCGATACCTTAGGATCCCTTCCTTTTTAGCCACTGCTTTCGTTACTCGAAAGCCCCGAATCTTTTTGGGTCCGAATCTCTGTGACGCACGCCTAGGCTTACAGAGTCAAGTTTGTAAGGGATTTTTGGTGGGCAGGTGGGTTTTAATAGGTGGTGTAAAATTACGTAGTGAAATAAGCATTCGAGACTGAATAGATTTCTGTAACATTCAAGCGCTACTCGAAAAAAAAAAAAAGCCGTTCGAAAGGGTTTCCGCATTTGCACAACAATCAAAAGTTTCTCTCCAGCCCCTCCTTTAAAGTAAAACAAAGAGCGGCGAAAAAACCCGGATGGGATCGGGTGATCGGATCGCACAAATAAACAGGCAAACCAGTTTATGTGGTAAAGAAAAACAACAACAATCTCATGAACGTTTGGTACCCTTAAAGAAGTAAACGATCTTGCACTTTACCATAATTTGAGCCACGTAGGTGCTACGAATTAGAACTTAGAAAAACAAATTCGAAAAGAAGTTCTTTTCCCCAGTTAGTGAAGTTTTCCGACAAATTAAAATGCAGCAGTTTGGATCAATGATCACAATTGCAGCAGGAATCCCAAAAGTGTGACCATTAACATTCAAGCGCTTGAATGTTACTGGTCACACTAGTTCTCTTGCAATGGGTGCATTTCCAGATAAGTTGAAAGTTGCTAAAATAATTCCGGTCTTTAAAGCTGACGACCCTTCATTGTTAACTAACTACAAACCCATATCCTTTTTATCCAACTTTTCCAAATTTTTGCAGAGAGTCATGTATAATCGTTTATTTGAATTTGCAGAGCGTTTGGAAATTCTGTATTTTAACAAGTTTGGATTTCGAAAACAGATCACTAGCTGCCTTGCACTTGTCCACGTTACCAATAAAATAGCATCAGCTATTGATAAAAGTCGAATTACTGGGCAGTCGGGTTTTTCTAGACTTGCCAAAAGTATTTGACACATTAAACCACCAAATTCCATTTTGTAAACTTGAGCACTATTGCTGGTTTTCAGTGTCACGCCATTCAAAATAGATCAAAATAAAAATAAAAACCGTTCAATAGATAAAGTCCAGAATCTGAGGAAAGAAAGGAGATGAATATGCAAAGACTCTCGCCAAGATTCAGGTCACAGCAATTTTTCTCACGCAAGATACCCAAATTTATAGAGATTTGTATGGAGACGCCATGCTGGTGCCCATCCGGATGGGCACCAACATGGCGGCCGGAAACCAACAGAAACATCTGTCACCGAGTTTTGCTACAAAAGCGTGAATATATCTCTGGAGGAACTCAAAAACAATAAAATAATACTGTATAATACAAGATAGCCAAATTCCCTGAAATAAGTCGCTTTTTTAACCAACATGACAGCTCTCTTGGTCGTCATGTAAATGCCGCGTCACGCAAAAGCTTAGAAATTCAAGCGTAGTCTATCACAAAACCAAGAACCCATTCGGAGCAAAACTTTGTATGAATATTAGTTTTCAGCTGCTCTTATACATCATGAAAGTAAAATATGAAGAGGATCAATAGTTTTGTAGTTTGAGTTTTAGTGACGTCATGTGAAAACCTGCAATAGTATCTGTGGTTTGGCCCTTCAATGGATCAAGAGTTATTTTTCTGATGGCAATCAGTTTGTTCAATAAAATAGCACTGCTTCATTTAGGCAACATATCAAGTGTGGCGTGCCTCAGGGATCCATACTAGGAGCACCCTTTTTTCTTTTCTATATAAATGACCTCACTTCCTCGCATCTTGTAGAAACCTTGCTGTTTGCAGACGACACTATTCACACCCAATTGTTTCCCGCCTAACTGCCGTCCTAAATGACGAACTTCAAAACATTGGTGCTTGGATGAAAGCTAAATCACCCCGTCGCCTTCCCCTTCGAACGCCTGCCACCCAGCCTAGGTATATGAGGATGTCAAAATGTAAGTAACCTCCCAAGTACTGGGATATTTTGAAGTTTCGAGTTTATCCGCGCATAAAGTACGGAGATCTATTGTGTAATGCCTGATAACTTCTTTTGTACGTCGCTCCTTCCATAAATGCCTTCCTTGTGCTATATAACAAATCACTGGCGTGGGTTCAAATCCCACTCAGGGCGAATTTTCTTTGAAATGTTTATTCACAAAATATGATTATTTGGGATGTATAGGGTTAGTGGTTCTCTCATATTCAGAAATTATACATGTATACATATACAAATATACATCTACATATACATTTAGAAAATAGCTCAAGGAAAATACGCGCGCTGATAATAGTGTTTCTATTAAACAATTAGATTATTCGTTCTCGATTTCTATCGCGTGATAGTTGACGAGGGCGCAGCTCGTGAAAGTTTGGGAGAACTCGAAAAAGCTGTGGAAACACTCGCCTGCGGCTCGTGTTCCCACGGCATTTCTCGTTCTCCCAAACCTCCACTCGTGTTTCTATAACTCGATAGAAACACGGAAAATGTTTTCTATTTCTTAAAAACATACAGATATACATATTCACATTCATATACCTTTATCTATCTGTATATACATACATACATACATACACACACACACACACACATACATACATACATACATACATACATACATACATACATACATACATACATACATACATACATACATACATACATACATACATACATACATACATACATACATACAGACACATGACAATGGTGTAGAGACACATGACAATGGTGTAGAGAGACATGACACATGTAGAGACACATGACAATAGTGAATTGTACAAATGCTGGTAGGGGCTAATGAAAGGTCCGTTGGTTTCGTTAACCAACATGGCGGCGATGACGTAACGTGAAACCACCTATAACAACATTTAAACATCTATTGTTCCGTAGATTACAAACGTTGCGGGGGCATTTAGGATTGAATGAAATCCCAGCGAACATGAAACATTTCAAGTGCTGAAACATTAAAACAGAGGCTGTTGCCCCAAATTCCCCGTCAATGAACTTGTTTAGTAAAACAACTGGATCATAAGAAACCCTCATATAAGTGAGGGTTGCTTGCCAAACTCAAACTAGAGGTCTTCTATGGGAATTATGGAGGGCAATCCCATTATATCGCAGTTACATGATGTCTTACAGAGGCTGCAATACTACCAAGCTGCAATGTAGGCTTCTGAAGTACGTGAAGTAGATCAGAGAGAGTTTTTCCTTGAGTCCCTAACTTTTCCAATAACATCTTTGTAGGACTTCCATTTGGTACTTTGTACGCAGTTTCCTGATAGAACTTTAGTTCCCGTCGAGGTATCCCAGTAGCATTTCCGACTTTCTGCCAGCCACACATTTTGCTTTGGCCTTTGCCATGGGTAACGTCCAATCCCACAACCAGAATGTCCTCAAGATCTGGAGGAATCTCGCATAAATTGAGGTCTGAAATGGAAAGAAAGCCTTTCGTTTTAAGTTAGGATTAATTTCCTGTGGCAGAGTCATTTTACCACACGTGTTGGTGATTACTTCACTAAAGGAAACGTTTCGTGTGGATGGACAAAACGTTGGCATATACTTCAGCTTTGTGAACTGATGTTGTATTCATTTTGCCTCGAAATTTAATACAGAAACAGCTAGAGGCTGAAACTGAATCTAGAGCGTCGAATCCATTTTCATCTAGTCAACAAGAACTTCATTGCAACCACCCTGATAATAGTACCAGTAGCGTTAACGTTTCAGTCAACGCGATGCTTTTAAATTCGTCTCGAAAAAGAATTTAAAAATTCACAATCAAGAAAATACACTAAGGTGTGCGGCATGCCGTGTACTCTTTCTTACCTTCCACCACTTTGGCTGCATCGGTAACCTCACAGGTTGTTTCTAAATCACTTGTTAAGCTCTCCTCTTCATCTTTGTTCCTGGATTCGTCAGCTAAGTCATCATCTGTTTGAAGGAGAATGTTAAATAAATTCGTTGAGTCGGGAGCAATCTAAGAATTCGTTATTGACGTTTATGAAATTTAAAATCCTGTAAGTTCGAGATCAATAGATGGTTACTCTTGCTGTAACCAAAATCTCAATTTTTATGATGTAAAACTGGACATGGATGGTGGTCAGTACTTGATCCGGTGAAGCAGCTCTAGCTGGGCTTGGATGCCAGTTTTGTAAAATGGTCAAAAAGAAAAGAAAACCTTGTTTACTTTACATATTGAGGCACCAGTCTCCGTTTTTGGTGTCAGGAAAAGAAAAGATGTACAAGGAGTTGGTACAAATGGTTAACGCTAGAGCGTTTTTTCCCCTCCATTTTAGGTAAGCCGCGAATTGTTGGTGAAAATGTTTGGACCAACGTCCCTCACTGAGAGATCAGCTGAGTACTGGTTTAACAGCAAGACTTAAAAATGAGCGTTACATGACGATAGAAGATCGTAAAGAATAGAGTAATGAAATGCGTAGGTAGTAATAGTTTACTTTGTGTGGAACAGAGAAGGCTTTTAATGATACTTGAATCCTCGTTAAGTTGAAAAAACAAAACAAAAAATCAAACAAACAAAACTGTAGCACCTTGTTCTTGGATCAAACTGTGACACCCCTAATTCACTGCGTTGGAAGCCGGTTATAAGGCCAGTAGTACTGAAACCTCACCTGCAAAGCCTTCTTGTCCAGGGATATTTGTGCTGTCCAACCTCTCGTACTCACCACGCTTTTTATGAGTGCACAATCTGTATACTTTGTATGTAATGAAGAGTATAAGTCCAAAAAGGACGAGTGCAGCAAACGTTCCCATAAAACTACTCAGAAGCGAAGATATGTTTATTAAGGTAGCCCGCTGTTGCTCAAAGGCAGGTGTTGATACCGGGAGCATTCGGTACGTCACCTGTGTGGGTGGATTGTTCCATCCCATCTGACGTTCAGGTGCCGTTGGCATAGGCATAATTGGCTTCGCTGTTCTGGGTGTGGATCTGCCCTCCTTATGGGCGTCATCTGCATTATTGTGTCCAGGGGTATATTCAACAGAAGTACCATGTGATCTCTTGGGTTGTTCGGGTTGTTCATGCCGAAGATTATCGGTTTGTTCTTGACTGCGGATGCCAAAGTCTGGGAAGTTTAACAATTCCCGATCATCAATCTCTGGCTCCTCGAGGTCTGGATCACCAAATGAAACAGGGTTGTCTTTTTCGCCTCTCGGATTTCCAACTTGAACATTTTCGTCCCCCTCGAAAAGTTCCGATAGGAGAGGCGCTTTATTCTTGGCGATTATGCCCTCTTCTGGAACCGACCTTTCATATCTATTTTTTTGCTGCCTTTTGGAGATTAACACCGAAGTTGTCTCTTGAGATCTAGTGCTAGGATTATTGTTTGCTTTAGCAACCCGTCTCCTAAGAATGGAATGAGTGAATTTTCTTCTGATTTTTGCTGCATGTGAACAGTTTGCTCTGCACGTCCTTGACATGATGCATTCAAGATGAGCAGAAGAATTTTGTCCACAGCAAAAGTCGCAGTGCTTACAGCTGCGAGTGTTTTGGTCCTCGTAATGTAGCCAGGGACACTCCTTGCATTCAGCATCCCTCTCTGTCGTACAAGAGCTCACAGTCTCTCTTGAGCCACAATCGGTGCATGGCTTACATGCCGCACTGTCAGTCCCCTGTGAAAAAGTCCCTTTTCTGCATGGCACACACTCACCAGTCAATTTGACAGCGAAAATGGTACCACAAGGTGGCGTGGGCTCCATCCCTTCAGCACATTGTGGACAGGAAATGCACTTGACGTTTTCACTGTCGTCAAGCGGATACGTCTCCGGAGGACATTTATTTAGTCCATCTGGATATGACTCCTCATCTTCACTTTCTTGTAGGTTATCCCAAAAGTACTTTACCTAGCCAGTGAAAAGACCGAAGGAAAGGAATATAAATGTTGAAAGCAACTGAACACTGTATCAATTACGCGCGCCTGTGCATCGTTGCTCCTTTCTTTTCATTCACAACAGAATTGTGACAGTGGGCATTGTTCAATCGACTTAATTTCATACAAATTAAAGAGTCAGGTGCACTGGACTGCAGAGGACTATGATGAAGTTTTGACTCTCTAATTCAGCAGTGTGTGATAGAGTTGTTTTGATAAGAAAAATAAAGGAAAAGGAAATACACATGGGAAGAAAAATAGAAATGCCACGCTACTTAAGCTACTTAATTATCCGATAACACTTTGTAAGTAACAGAGGAAAAAATACGAGATCTTTTAAACAAATCACAATCGAGGAAATCGTGATTTTCATGGTAAAGAAAGTAATTGTGTGGTTTGCTGTCGTCGCAACGATTCAATTCATCCATTTTTCTTTCCTTTGCACACACAAATAAACATTCAAAATTCCTCTGGAGAAACAGCAAATCTCCAGCGAAAATGCTCCTTACGCGTCGTGAACATAATCATAGTGACACAGAGTGCTGTAGGATGAATCTGCCCTCTGGGTACCAAATAAATTATTTTCAGTAGTTTCATGACTCACCCACAGCAGGAAAACAACCCCAACAAAGAATAGAAGTTTAACTTCCTCTGACTCCAAGTCTGATTCCATGGCTCACAGATTACTCTGGGATGACTATGATGCGAACAAGTTCAGATATGTATTTAATAGTCACCGAGGATAGCACCAACATGTTATAAACTGCGGTCATCTGAGTGTATAAACTAGTACAACAGATTACTGAGCCCTCTACAGAAACCAGCTGCTAACTTCTTGCCACCACACCACCCACTTCGCAAGTCGCTGTCCCTTCAGTAAATGACGTGAGCGGCCCCTAGAAGTCCTCTATACTCGCTGTGATTTTGTGTCATACTTGAAACTAGATTCGTCTCAGAGGCCTGAACGACATTATGGACATTACGCCTAACAATGGCATTTTAGTTGTTTAAATAAAAAGCATAATTGAAAGCAGACCTATGTGAAGTCTCTTTAAGTGCTGTGCAACCAAAACTGTTTAGATCAACTTCTTGTGGCTGTCGAAAACATGTAGTATTGGGTTATATGCATATTTATAAACGAATGGAGCGTCAGGAAACGTTGGACTTTGAACTTCCGGAATTATTTTCTTTATTGACTGAATAACATGGCAGCTTATTTCCCAATTATCCATTTCACAACAAACATTCGCTTGAAGTGTCTGGAGTAAGAGCACTTACTGTGCATTGGATGGAAAGTTTCAGTTGTTTCAGTGCTCTCGGTTTTCTGTTGTAAGCGTTCACGAGCTGTTCAAGAATTAGTTGCAACCGAAACGGCAACAGAAAGTTGAGCTGCCATTAATATATATTTTCCAAATCCGATGTACGAAGTACATCACTCAGGGTTAACGCGTTAACTTCACCAAATGCAACAACAGAATTGGCGTTAAACAATTAGGTGGCCATAACTTATAAAAATGTTGAAAATAAACTTGCTCGAAGACTTAAGATTAAAGATTAATCACGCTACACTCAGTGAGAGTCTTTAATATCTTAAAACTAAAGCTCTCACTGGCTTTACCTTACTTACTCTTAACAAAACTGACGAAAAATATTTTGATAACGAGAGCCTTCCTTTCTAAGTTTTTTTTTTTTTGCAAAAACGGTTGGCAAAAAGTTGCAAAAACGGTCGGTATTAAAATGTCACAGACGTCTCTTAATCGATATCATGCATCAACAATATTTGTTATCGAATCATAGCACGATTTTCGACAATTTGTACACCCGTTTGGAGATTTATTGTATGTGTTAACTCAATTATTTTAACAAAACTGGAATCTTACCTTGGTATATACGCAGGTCCGCAAAATGATATACTCGCATAGTAAGAGGTTCTCGTTGTAATCTCTGACTCCCGGTCTATTGACTTCACTCAATGTGGAGGCGTTAAGGAAGTAATCAGAGACTGCTCATTATGAATCACTGATGTACAAACTCAGTGGATTAATCACGTTGGGCAAACGCTAACTGTCTCCCGTGACTTTTTCACAGAGAAAATTATTAGAGAAACAAGGTCACCTTGCATGGCTTTCTCGAACATTCAATATCTCATGAAATGGAGGCTTTTACGTAACCCAATCACACGTATCATATGATGTTCACGTGCAAACATAAAGCTCATAACCACTGGTAAAGTGATAAAATGTACTACGCGTACAAACTCTGTAGTGTCAGTATCATTTGCTTAAGTACAACTGAACTACGGGTGGTGCGAATCACCAGCGTAGATGCCTCATTTTCTTCCTTTTTATTTTGGCTAATTCAATTTGTTGTTATTCGAAACCAAATACCAGAACTGATGAACTAGTTCTTTGAGAACAATGTGCCCTGATCCGTTGCCTTGAATACGGTGTAAATTAATAATTCGAGTTTAGAAATCGGCGCGGATTGTAGCCAATTTTGCAGCAATAATAAAAGTAGAGGAAAACAAACAGGAAGTAATTCGTAGCAATACATTAGTGGTATGACGGCATTCCCCTAATTATTAAACAACGATTCAAAGCTGAAGTCGTTCAATATTCTTTTAATAGCATAAAAAAAGACCTCTTCGCTTCAAGAACCATGAAGAAGTTGCTTCTTGGACTAAAAATTCTTCACGAGCCGTGAACACAACGGTAGGCTTTGGCCGGCGATTTTGATAAAAATTTCAAATAATGATAAACGAAAGCTTGCCAATCAGAGTGAAATTTGCTTTTCAGGTGGAGGCAGAGCGTAACGTGGCTACATGCACCCGGTACAAAGCACGTGCGAAAGCTAGTGTTTACAGAAGCTTCAAACATGAATATGAAGTCTTCTCTTACCTTTGAAAACTTTCGGGGCAAATTTTGTGGCCTTCTCTGGTACAGCATCTTCTTTTATTGTCAATATTTCGGATTCAGAAATGCTGGCGAAACTCGAGTTTACGCCGGCCATTTTGTTTTGTTTGGATCACGCGTTATTGATTCCTTAGGGAGTGAATAATGTTCAATTACTCCGAGATAGCGTGCGTGCCAATCAGATTGCTTGAAACACCAAGATCAGTGAGTATGTACTCAGATATGATATTTTGTTATTGATATAATATGATATTTTATTGTTTACAAACAATGTTAAAATCTAAATCCAAATAATAAAAAAAATGTTTTAAAAGTTCATAATGCCATACAATCAAACTATTTTCACAGTTAATAATACTGCTACCGTAAATACTCGCTTCTGATTGGTTGGAAGCGGATCAAATTATCCCAAATTGTATCGATAGCTGAACAATTAAATTTTAATTGTATCGATCACATTTCTTTCTAGGTTTTAAGCTCGGTTTTCCCACATGAGTTCGTCCTGGTATCTTTATGTAAGTTCAACTTTATGTAATGGTTTAAATCAAGGCTG
>BLFK01000866.1:619727-647227 GCA_014634185.1 Astreopora myriophthalma
CGTTAGCCTCAATTATCTCGCGCTCAGTCCTGTAAGACTTATATGGTTGGCAATGTCATTGCGTTTTAGTCTCCTCAAAACGTCTACTAGGTCTGCTGTCGTTTTGTTGTGGTTCATACCGAGAATTTTCAAGAGCTTTATAGTCGGGCTTCCGTTCTCTCTTTTGTATTCTATGTTAAGATATCTTAAGTATTCTTGGTTTACTCTAAACTCGGCGCCAACGTTCCGCCAGCCGTAAGACCATCCATAGCGTTCTCCCTTGTGGCGGACATCTAGCTTTATGGCAAGAAGATCTTCAAGACCCGGAGGTAGCATGGATAGATTGGTGGCTATAAAGTTAGAAAAGCAAAGTTTGGAAACAAGATTATCATTTTTTTTTCTAAACAGGAAAACAACAGAAAACGCCAAGAAGCTTTAAGGACAATGTAGCTTGTTTGTTAAGTTCGTTACTGAAACAACATCAGACTTTCTACTGCAAGACCAATTTTGTTCCCCTTCTGTACACTTATACTGGAAATTTGTAAATGGCATTGAGGTCGTCGTAAATGTAAATAGAAAGGACGACAAAAGACAAGAAAATGCAGGTAAGAGATAAGCACAACAAATTGCGGAATCTAAATTACGAAATATTTGGCCGGAACTTGATTATGAAAAAGGACAGCACGTACCCCTGTCAACCTCGAATTTTGGAAGCTCAGTGTTATTAAGTGGACTGTAGGCTCTGGAGTTTCTAATCCTGGTCATAAAGCGGTTAAAGAAGTACCGTAAGCATGATTTCCAATAGTGTCTTAGGGTAATTCCAACTATAACACTGATCACAGTGCAAATGAACACCTCGTTCCCATGGAACAGTATGCTATGGCCTTGCCCTGGTCCAGTCGACGACGATTTAAGGTGTCCCGACTCATTCTTTGCTGCTTTGTGAAGATAAAAGGCCTTTGCGAAAGAGATGTTGAATCGCTCTGTGGTTGGAAATTTTAATGGTCTCCTCACGCTTTCTTTCAAATCGGAATTTTGAATGTCAGCTGAGCCAGGCTTTGTGTCAGTGCCGTTCTGAGTCCTTATCGTATCGAAGCTTGTCTCTGATTTGTTTGGATCCTGTTCCTTGCTTCCGAACATGAATACCTGTATTTCCCCTTGAAGATGCCAAGCGATGAAATCTTCATTTGGGATTTGTATTTTCATGATACTACTATTGCCATGCTTATGTGGTCCAACTGGTTCGAGCTGATTAGTTTTTCTTCGTTTGCTCGGTCTCTTTGATAGCCTTGTGTGGTTTGATGATATAGTTTGATATTTGATGCCACTTGGGACGACACTATACACATGGTGCCTTGCAAAGCAGCTCCTGGTACCTCCATCACAAAGTGAGTGGTACCGGTACTCCTCCCGGAAACTGTGACTCGGTGCTCCACGATGACCGATGATCAGGCGAGTGAGCTGAAACTGAAGGAGGAGTGGAAAGCATCACTGATTTAGAGCGGGGATTATGGATGCTGCGTTGCTTTGGTTTCATTGCAAATTTGTAGCAAAGTGGATGTCCTGATTTGAGTTTAAAAGATTACGTTACTGAATTCAAAGTATTAATGCTGTTGTCATGTATGGCAAGGAATTGCAAGGAGGGAAAAGTGGACTGCAATTCGGCTGAATATTTAAGCTAATTTTTTTCCAAGTTCTCACAGCTCATTCTTAACAAGGCTTCGTCTAAGATTCGGATTAGTTCAGTGGCATTATTTTTTACAGGTTTGACCAGAAAACAGGAGCTGTCCCGTCGCACAATCCCTGTGGTATATAATTATATAAATTCCAGTCTAGAACATTTTTCGGTATTTGACTGAAAAAAATAAGGTATTAGACCAAATCGGCTAACTCAATGTTGTACCCAATTCAAATCTCGGGGTGTTGTATTTGCACTATAATGTGCATTGACATTTAAATGATATAGAAATACTTGGAAGAAAACGTTTTATTCCCAAAGGATTTGAATTGGGTACAACATTGAGTTGGCCGATTTGGTGTATCCTCGACTTTGATGTGAAGATGCTGACTAGCTTAAGGTCAGGTTGTCGAAACGTCATTTAATGTCTGGTATACAATGAGGTATTTCTGCATGGACAGGCATTAAGGACGACTAAATGAAGTCGCCCATATGAGCTCATATTGCTCCTTTGAAAGGTTTGGTTATCGTCAAGACAAGTCTGATAATTGGTCAGTGTTTCGCCACCATCGATCATTGAGTACTTCTCAAGATTTGAAGGAAACACTCTAAAGAGGACTTAATGCTTTACTTACGGACATCAAGGAGGCACTGCCGATCACAATGATCAGCACTTTCCACTTTAGAAATGCTTCGATCGCCATCGCCGGTTCTTCAATACGGCTCACTTTTTTTATTTCTACGCTGAAAGTAAAAACAGAAATGCTCTAGCAACATTCACCTTGATTTTGGTGCAATTTTAATTACACGCCCTCTGAGTTGTCTTTAAAGAACAAAGCATCCTCCTCTCGTGCTTACACTGCGTACTTCGACCATTTCAGGTGCTTTTGGTGAGTGTACTCCGACCACATCGAGGGCTCCTACCACCACGGGCATTGGTACATGGCGTTCACAATCGTTTAATCAATCTGTCTTCTTTCTGATTTTGGGCAACTATTCCGAGACTTGCCAGGACATAAATGCCAACGATGAAGTGCTGGTTTTCCTGCCTACAAGCTCCTTATTTAGTAAGGCACGTCACAGGAGAGCTTTGCATAAAGAGTTTTTGACAACGATTATTTTCGTATCGTTTGTCCGTTATTATTATGAAGTAAAAAAGAAGAATAAGATTCTTATTAATGAGAATTATTATTTCTTTTAATCGACGGGGATTCTTATTCTAGAGACGCATAATTCGTCCTGGGGCGAGCTTGGGCCATCTGTAAATTGTACAGTGCAAATAAATTGCTGTTGTTGTTGTTGGTGTTGTTGTTGTTGTTGTTGTAGGGCGTGTGTTGATTATAAAGACGGGCACAAGGCACAATTATACGTCTGAACCAACTACAATAATGTTTAGAGGACGCTATAGTCATGACAGTTGCCTGCGAATTTGTTCACCATGAATCAAGGACCAATCGATCTCCATGGATCGCGCCATGCGCGAATAAACATATTATTTATTCGCGGAAGCCGACATATCTTCGGTTATTTCAAGTGAGCCAACTTTTTCTCAAATTGAACAGCTTCTCTCAAACTCATGAAGACCCTTTGGACTGTATTGCAAACCGTATTACAGTAGGTGGTTTAAACTCATCTCGAGATACGGATGACAATTAATGGTGGTACGAATGCTGATACACCAATAAAAGGAGATAATGAGAGGTCTACTGTTCTCGTGCGGCCAACATGACAGCGATAACGTAACGTGCAGAGCACTTACTTGCCCAGGAGGTAAATATTAAGCCGGAAAGATTTCTTCATGGCACATTTCTCGTACTGTGACACTGAAGCACCATCTAATGATGGCGTGTTCACTGTGAAAGTTACCCCTAAACAGCAAACAAAGTGAAACAAGTAGCATCTCTGCGTGTACCCGCTCAGGCGTATAGCTGTTACAGCCCGTTGTACAAGATTGGGTAGAATCATAAAGAGACCTAAGAGACTGGACCTGTGAACATTTTGCCCTGCCCTGGTGCGGTATGCAGATTTAGTGTCACGTGACTTTTTTTTTGCCGCCTTTTAAAAACATTGTAAGCCGTCGCATCTCGGGTTATACATCCTGTTGTATAAAATCGATGTATTTGAACCCAGCGGAGTAAAGTTGTGTTGAAGCAAGTGCAGTGTTTCATCGCTTTCTTAACAATAGCGAACTGTCTTGCGTGACAATTAGTTACTACCGATTGCGAAAATGCCGCCATTTCTACATTTTCGTCCTAGCCAGTGGGCAGGACGTTTGCCACTAGATCCTAGTTTTTAAACTAGGATAACTGGGCTAGATCCTAGTTTTTAAAATGGGCCATTCAAATGCCCTAATAGCGATATTTCTCGTTGTCACCATTGTTAATAGTGGTCAACCAGAGGCTTCTTGGCTGTTGAAACGATGAGTTATTTTGTACAGTGGTTGGAAAATTGGAATATGAAAAAGAAAATTTGCCGTCAATGTATGTAAACAAAACATATCGCTGTTGGCCTAGCTGATTTTGGCCTTCGCGCGACTTCATCCCCGATTTCGGGTGGAATGGGGAGGTTTTCTGTTTCATTTTATTTTGTCCGAGATTGTTACCGATGAGTCTCCTGTAGTTCAGTGGAAAAGCCACTAGTTATCGGTAGGTCGCTGGTTTGACTCTTGTTAGGAGCACTCGGATGCTTCTCCGAGTATGCCCACCATTACCGATAAATTTGTCATTTGAATGGTTTAGGTACTTGTTACACTATTGATCAGCGTTTCATTCAGACAAGTATCGTATCTCACAGTTTCTATTGTCTCCTTTTGCTTTGGGCCTCGGGTTGTTCTCGTGTCGTTTAAGGCCAAAATACGGCACGGGGGAACCGATATGTGAGTGTTGTGTCACCGTTATACTACAATGCAGCTAGATTTATGAATACCCGTCCACTTATTACCATATGAATAAGATGTATTTTTATGTATGTCTCTTTCTCAAAGAGAAGACGGCAATATGCAAATAAGTGGACGGCTATTCTGAAATCGCTCGTTACAGTCAATTTTAAGAGTATGTAGTCTAGTTTCATTCTCATCTCGGCGTGTTGCGTAGCTCCTTGTCGGCGTGGCCCTGTTGCCTGGCAGAATGCATTTATAGTTCCTAGATTGTGTGTACTCGTATTTATATTTACATATTAGCAAGTTCTTAGCTATAGTTTTTTCCTATATTGTATAGTGTTTTATATAGTGTTTGAAATGATTGACGGAAAAATTGAATTGAATTTCTTCTGATATGTTTCTAAACGATACCAATAAACCACATCGTTTGGCTTAGTTGATAGAACTTAGTCTTGGTACACTAAAATATCGCCAATCGTCGCCGCTGGCTACACTACGGTACGTAAAGAAAGGTGATCGTCGATAGTAGTCTAATCATTTTGGTTCAAGAATCAGTTGTGGAGATTCGCCAGTTTGATAGAAAAGTCATGAATGCGGTAAAAGGACGTTCACACGCTGCACGCCGGAAGCCCACGAGCGGAAATTAATTGGAAAGGAGAGTCAACCGAAAAGTGAAGTTAACCAATCTTAAGACCTCCAAGCAAATAGTTTAAGCTAGGCATGGAATTTAGCAAAAAAAAGAAAGCAGAGTTACCTTTGACACATGGATATCGCAATCGAATTTTCGTGGTTGCAAATTTTGTAAGGCGGAAGCCGATCTTCGAGTATGCTCAACGTTCTGGTGTCAATATACTTTCTACAGGGATCTCAGGATCGAAGAAACTTCTCTAAATGTGGCACCTTTGGACACGGGTTGGTTTGGACAAACAATTGGCTGTTTGAAGGTACAAGACTGAGGGAGGAATAGCACCGCGATCGACAACGGCGAAATGTTCTTTTGTCTTCTGGAATGTGGTTGTTATTCCACGAAATTGAGGACACAAACAATAAGCGTGGGTGGAAGAGAAGGGGTTTCCCCCTACCTGCATAATAAATTGGCCGTCTTTCAAGTCAAGGGACGAGAACCAGTAGCGCAACATACTTGACGGATTTCGACTGAAATTCCCCTCTCCTGTTTCTTTATTTACAAGGTCATTAGACATGCAAGAGTAACAAATTGCTCACATTAACTGCAGCGATGATTACTTCGTCATTTGATTCAATTTGAATCAGTTTGTTTATACATTGCATAATAATATACATTGCTCTAGTAGGCTCTCGGATGTCAGTTGACAACAATGTCATACCTTACCGAGTTACCTTCCATAAAAAAAACGCCTACGCATTTTTCTGTTCACTCACATTGAGGTACTCAGCGTTTTATCAATCCTGCCAAGCTCGTGTGTCTCTGAGAAGCCGCGTGTTTTTAAGAAACCGGTGGGAGCATAAACTAGGTTCACTGAAGCAGTCGGACGAGGTGTGTGGGATGGAGCTAGAGAAAGACAAGATTGGGTTTCAGCGTGAGGTTAACGACTTATCCCCCTCGAAAACATGCTTACTGCAGACAAATAGGCTGCGTTGCAAAACGGCCGTTATGGGCGGCCGACTATACACATGTATCTAGGTTTTTGACCTACGTAGGTTTCGAGTTACATGTCCTGCTGCACAAAGGCTACAGACAAAGAACGACTTTAAAGGGGCACTGTCACGGACGTTTTCCTGCATTTAGGTCCTAACTGGCTTAAAAGTGAAACTTGGTACTTAAGCTGATACGTAACAAGATCCCTGAAAATAAAGATGAAAATCTGAAATGAATTTTAACAGGAAAAACTATCCATATCAAATTTTTGGCGATTTTTAGAAACCACCGTGTCCAAACTTGAAAAACGTGGTCAATTTTTTTCACGTTTCAATCCATTTCCATCCTCGCCATCCTTAGATGCAGATGAGAAAAAAAAAAGGTTTCCGTCCACTAATAGGGTTAACGAAACTTAAGCATTAGTTTTTTGGTTTCCGTTGACGCACAAGCGTCTTTTAACCATTTAGAGTACGGCGCAAATAGCGTGGCACTGCCCCTTTAAATCCCCTGCAGGAAGAAGATCTTGAATCCCGGAGTTAGAGAGAGAATACTATTTTGCCACTTAAAGAAAAGTCAAATTTAAGTCAATTTTATGAGGCTGGTGATATCTGGGCGCTTTACTTCAGGACCGTTCAATACCATGACCAGATCATATATCGTTGTGCCCTTTGTCTTGCCAAGTATTTCCAGCAGCGTCGATGTAGGGCTACCAGTGTCCCTTTTGTATTCCAGTTTTAGGTACCTCAGATCATCGATGGGAACTTTAAACACCGCTCCTAATTTTTGCCAACCATAAAAACGTTGCCTCATAAAACGCACATCCAGTTTCTTCACTAAGATTTCTTTAAGATCCAAAGGTAGCAAAGCCAGATTGCAGTCTGAAAAGAGGGAAATGAAGATGTTGATTACAGTGGTTTGCTGAAACGGGTCAATGCATACTGTTTTATTGTTTCTACTGTTCCAACCACGAACAAAAAGAGCCACCGTGGGCTCTGATACGACTGAATGAATCGAAAACTGACAATTCTCTCGACAGAAAACAAACGACTTGATCTAAATTAGCAACGAAAAAACGTGGGTGACTTGTGACGTGGCGCCACATGCCTAGAGTGTGCACTGCTGTTCAGTTGATTTGGTTGCTGCTCCTACAGGTCATCTATTGTGGCTAACATTTTGGAGTATTGCACAGTGTGCTGAGCTTTCTGCTGATAATGCATTACCTATCACTGTAGGAAGCGTCGTAATTCGCGCTATAAAAGTGTGTTTTGTGAGGGTCACCAGTGCTTACTGTTGTTTGTAACGTTCCCTTTTCCAAAACAAGCGAGCAAGCAATAACTTTAAAAATGATAGTCAAAGGAAAGAAATATATCGGGGGACAAAAGACTACACAATTATCATCACCCAAGAGAGGGGATGCTACTGAGAAAGTAGGTAAAGTTGCAACTTTGTACCACACACTACTGAACAAACAAGAAGGTTAATCCAAATAAAAATGGAGGCTCAGAAGTGGGGATGGGCTGTAGGTGCACAATACATCAGGCATTTTTGTTTTTTAACAGCACACTTCTATAACTTTATCAAACAATGATTCCATAAAAATCTAAAGCTAGGGCCTCCTAAATTTTCTTGAGACTGCAAAGAGTTCAGGCCCGGGTTGCTCGAAGCATGGTTAGCGCTAACCAGGGTTAAATACCATGGAAACCTATAGGTTTTGATACCTCTTAACCAATGGTTAGCGCTAACCGGGCTTCGAGCAACCGGCCCCTGATCGATATACCTGAGTCAACTACTATCTGGCTGTGCTCTGAGCCATTTAAGGGCGTGACGTTTCTGGGATGCCTGCAACAGATATTGACGTAGCTGCGGATAGAGCCCAGGAGACGTGTCGACAGGTAAAATAGGGTGACACCAAGGAAACTACCAACCAAGCATGAATATACTATGACATCTGTTGTTGGGCGGTTACACGTAATATCAACTTTGTCCAGTTCCGATGGGTGTGGTGTAAGTGGCTTATACCTGATGTCTGCTCTTGAAATTAGAGGAGGCGGTATTGGTTTGACGATAGCTCCTTTTCTTGTTGATATTTTTCGTCCAGTTCGACTTCTTTCCTTGGAATTTACAGAAGCCTGTAAACTACGTTCTGTTGGAGGAACGTCAAAGGCCCTGTCTAGAATGGCCGTGGGTTCTGAAAACAACTTGTTCAAACCCGTTTCTTCTGATATATTTATGTCCTCAAATGCCATCGAATTAAATTTATCCGAGAGGAAACCTTGACGCCAAGAATCGAAGAGGTCCTTATTGTTGATCATGCCCTTCCCACTCACATTGCTGGCATCTCTTCTGTACGTAGCTGACAAAGCAGCCTTTCTTGCTTTAGTCAGTTTTTCCTTGTAATTGACCCGTTTCCTTTTGTATTGTGCTTTTGGGGTTCCTTTGTTGTCTGGGAAGGTTTCTTGGTTTGGCACACCACGGCTGATGAAGTGCTCATGGTTACTGGATACACACCCTCTTGTGCCATTTCTACAAATGGTAACGTCTTGTACCGGCGCGGTCCATTCTGACCACTTTGTCCAAGTGTTATAGCTGGAGAATTTGAACTGATGCCAATAAATTGGAGGAAAACAACAAAAATAATAAATAATGAAAATATATGAATGAAATTAAAACAACTAAAATGATATCAATGAAGAAATGAAACAAGAAAACAAATATTGACTGGATAGATGGAAGGAAAGACTGGAAAATTCTCGCTCCATTCACATCAAAGCTTAAACTTGTTTAAAAGCTGTTTAGTAGTAAAACGGTTTCCAATTGTTTTCTTCTTCCAATGGTTTCCTAATTCTTAAAGGATGTTTTCTGAGTTTTCACGACTACAAAAATAGCACAAATAAAAGCCCAATTTAATACTTACCAGTATCTTATCTAAAAACCAGCCCTTCAGTCTTCTGTGACTGATTTTCATTTTGTTAAACCTGGTGTAATTAAACTTGTGTTGTTGGTGTGATTGGGGCATAAGATCAATATTTTGATCTGCTGAAGAGGTCACTGCAAATCACTTTATGTGGAGCAAGACCTAAACTAAATTATAACGTCGTGCGTGATTTGCAACTTAGATCAGTATATCTGCCCCAGAGAAGTCGATTAAATTAGGTACACGTCATATTGTATTGACTAATTAATCAAACTTACCATCAACAAGATGGTTACGCCGATTACAATAACAACTACAGTCTTGCGGTGAGCCACAATCCTTTTCATTGATCTGCTTCCTTTTATTCCCTTGTGAGCAGTTCTAGAAAGGTTCCATAAAATGCAGCTTAGAAGAAGACTTACAGTTGTTTTGTTTTGCTAAATTCCTACCATAGTCCGCTATGGAGTCCAGTCTTATCTCTGTAGGTTTTCGGCTCAGTCCTATACGACTTTCAACTCATCATGAAAGGAGCACTTAAGTTTCTCTCAACTTCATTTTCCCTGGCTGTCTGAAGCCCCCGACACACTAGGCGATTTTATACGCCGATCGCTGCGATCGGCGAAAATCGCCCAGTGTGCCCGGTTCTGCGATTGCGATTTTCGCCCATCGCTGCGATCGGGGTATAAAACCGCCGATATCTAGCATGGTCCATATTCAGAGGGAATAACTTAAGCCCAAGGACCCCACGCCGTTTCCCGGCTGGGTTGTTGCAATTCGATTGTTTGTCTCGCTTGCTCAGTCGTTCGAGCCGTTGTTTTCGTCTTCCTTCGCTCGTTACTTTAGTCTTTCAAGCTCCTTTCCTGGTCGGTTATGGCTGCAGCTGCTGGAAAACGCAAGACAAAGGGCCCATCTTTGCCCTCGGGTTTTGTTTATGACGTGCCTTTCTTTGAAAGGCTGCCACACAGCGCTCCGTCCACCACATCTGCCCCGAAGACTGACGCCATGACTCCACGTGTATCTCCAGTTTCAAACGCTGCTTCCGGCAATTCTTCAGATTTATAGCTTCTTAAGCTTCAAATTGAGAAACAGCAGCTAGAGATCCGTCTGCTGGAACTTGAGGCGCAAGCAAAGGCGCGGTCTTTGATGTCAACCAGCTGCTTAAAGCCGTCCACTGCTCCTTCGCTGGATACAGTCCGAGCCGGCGTTAACACCGGTATGTCGCAAAGTCAGCTCGACCACAATACACGCATTGTAAACCCGCAAGAATGGCCCCATTTACACGCTCTTTGCGGCCTTTCACGGAAGAAATTTAAAGACCTCTCCACCGCGGAGTTTGTTTACGGCTATGATCTGGATATTTTAACTTCAGAAACCCCAGCTAAACAAGTTTTAATGCAACATCACTTGATATCCCTCATGCGTCTAGCGTCCAAGTATCACTGGGATGCCGTTCTATCTTTTCACGCCGCAGTGTTGGACCGTATCGAAGCCGGTCTCGCCAATTGGGGTGACGATTTCAGCGAAATCGAACGCTTTAATATCACCGAGTCAGACCGTCTCCCCGCGAAATCGCCCACTGCAAGGAACATCAACACCCACTGTAGGTTACAAAACGTACTGGTACAAAATATATGGGATTTCGACCTATATATTATGGGATTCGAGGAGGTGCACGTGTGTGATTATTGACGAAGGTTCCAGTTGACACGATTTGTTTTGTTTTTTCACGTTTTCCAGCCTGCAAATCTTGTAAGTTTCTTTTTGTCGCTGGTATTTTCATTTCGCATCGTTTTTATTTACATTCCTCCTTTTTTTTTAGTCAAACCAGATCTTTGTATCAAATAAACTCGATTGTGTTCAAGTCTACACCCACTCCATCGCAACCAGTAGCAACCAGCAGCGCAATTATTGCTGCAAGTGGAACCGTACTGGCTCCTGCAGTAACTCGTCACATCAACAGGGAGTAGAACACATTTGTGCGTTTTGTAAACTTCCGCATCACACCATTGCTTCGTGCCCGAGTCACCTCACTTCCCACCTTCACCTGCCTTAGACCAATCCAATACCTTCGCCGAGTCTTCTCTTCTCTCCTCGCACGTTCCGACCTCGCCACCTGGTCAACTTTCACTCTCTCGCACCGACTCGCATGCTGCAGTTGTTCGTCATATTCTTTGTTCAAAATCGCCGTTCCCGAATGCCTTTGGCGCTAGTATTCCTGTTCGGTCTAAGCTGAATCTTCCTTTGTGGAACTCGGCCCTCGAACACTGTTCTGATCGCACCATCGCTAATTTTCTCACCCTTGGTTGGCCAATCAACTACTGCTCTGCCGCCTTTCCCGAACCATCACCATCTAACCATTCCTCAGCGGGTCCGCTTTCCTGACATCGTCGATGGGTTTTTGTGTTCATAGATAGAACACGCAGCCATGGCTGGGCCTTTTATTTACAATCCTTGTCTACACCTCTGCAAACTTCCCCGCTTCAAACAGTTCCTAAAGACGGGAGTACATGACGCGTCGTTTTGGATCTGAGCTTCCCCCAGGGCGCCTCGGTCAATGATGGAATTCCCAAGGATTCTTTTCTCGACGAGCCTTTCCACCTCACTCTCCCTCGTTCCGCCGGTTGTTACCTTTTCAAAGAAGATTTAAAGCGCGCGTATCGGCAAATCCCCATCGACCCCAAAGATTACATTTTTCTCGGTTACCGCTGGCAAGATTTGTTATAATTCGACCTCGACCTCCCGTTCGGTCTCCGCTCGGCTGCTCTTGCTTGTCAGCGCAGTACTAACGCTATCGCTCGCATCTTCTGTACGATATATCACCATGTTCGACACCACCTTGTTCGACGGCCGTTTTTCTTTTTTTCTATCGGCTTATCTGCCTTTCATCGATCCCGGTTCCTTGACCATCGCCTTGTTCGAAATGTTAGCCGTCACGGTCAGCGTTAAGCTGTGGTCCCAGGAGCTGCGTAGCCAACGGATTTTGGTCAGAACTGACAATCAAACCACTGAATGCGCCATCAATTCTAGTCGCTCCCGCGTTCTTTTCGTTCACTCTTGTTTGCGCGAGCTTTGGTTATATGCTTCTCTCTTTGACTTCGAGCTACGCACCATACACATACCGAACCATGAGAACACTATCGCCGATTCTTTGAGTCGATGGGATACTGATCCTCATTTCCGGGCCATGCTTTCGCGATGCTGCTTCTCTTTATTACGATCACTTGTCAGAGTACTTTTGTTCCTTCGATTTGTTTCGCTTCGGGTGCCAGTGGTAACCACCTTTTCGTTTTGTTTCAGGTTTCCATCTAAGTGAGCTAGAGCATCATGTCCGCCAAATCCAAGCCTTTGCCTTATCGGACGCACTAAGCGGAACTATCATTCTATTTAAAACTTTTATCTCAAGTTTTGTCAATTTTATGAGCTTCCACCATTTCCCGCATCTCCGTCCACCATTGCCGCGTTCATTACTTTGGTCAGTTTTCCCGTCAAATCGTATCACACCATCAACAATTATCTTAGTGCTCTCCATCGTTTACATGTATTTTGCCATTTTGACACTAAAGCCTTCGATGACATTCATGTCAAGTTAACTAGGAAAGGTTTGGAGAAGTCCATGGCCTACGTTCCTCACCGCAAAGCTCCTCTCTCCCCGTCAATCTTGTTACAGTTCCGTGCCCATCTCAACCGCTACGACTCCGCCCATCTCGCTTTGTGGTCTGCCTTTTTCGTTCGTTTCTTCACATTTTTCAGAACAACCAACCTCGTCCCACGTTCACTCCATACCTTCTCTTCATACCCTGTGTTATCAAGAGGCAGCAGTACGTTCTCCCGTTCTGGCGCCCTTCACGTCCCGGGCACAGAACTCGCCAGCCTGGTGATACTGCCCTCGTTGTTCCAGTTCCGCTTATCCCAGGATCACCTCTCTTTCCCACGTTTGTGCTCCATTAATTGCTTCGCACAGTTTCCGCTCCTGCTACATACCCTCTCTTCACATTCACCACCGCCGCCAACCCGTTCGATTGCATCACGACCAAGTCTCTCAACGATGGCATCAAACATTTAGCTTCCCTTGCCTCCTTGAATTCCCGGGATTTCTCCGGCCACGGTCCACGTCGCGGAGGCGCTACATTCGCCTTTAAGTGCGAAATTCCAGCTCAACTCATTAAACTTCAAGGGGACTGGAGATCCGACGCTTACATGTTGTACTTGTGCATGCCTTTGGCGGACAGACTCGTACTTTCAAACATTGTTTCCCAGCATATTCAAGTATTGTAATCAGGCATTTCTACATATACTGTATGTATTTCCGTTCTAGCTCTGCTTTCGGTTTCCCTCGCGTGTTGCTTGCTACTTTTCTTTAATTTAGTACCCTTCGTCCCCTCCTTGCACCTCCTTCGTCTTCTCCTGTGAATCTTGTTTGGGACTCTTTCCTTGCCTGGGGGCTTCTCTCAAGGCCTCTGGGCCTCTCCGTTATTTCCTTGTTTCTTGTCGGCTGGGGTGCGCGGGGTACGTTGGGGGATAATTTCAGCTATAGGCGATTTAATTCACCGCAATTTGCCTAGTGTGTCCGATCCTGCGATTTTTTGTGCCCGTCGCAGCGAATTGCTGAACGATTCAACCAATATAAGACCTTACGACTTTATCACCTGACTGACTAAAAGTGGCGGGCAACGGTCATTGATTTTGAGAGACGCCTGGGAACAAAAAGTAGAGTGGAAACTTGCTCCGATAGGCGTATAAAATCGCCAGGTGTGCCCTACCACGCAGCGACGAAATTCGCTGGCGACCAAAATCGCTGCGATCGTAGAACAAAATCGCCTATTGTGCCGCTGGCTTAAGTTGCATGGGAGATTTATGTACTTTATGCCATATCCCTCAGCATTGTGCGCCCTTGCAACCGCCGGTCGAGCTGGGAATTTAATTCATACGAGAAGTTTGCTGAGCTCTTGATGTTCTTAGTGCAAGTAATGACTGACTGTTTACCAAACTCTTAGTGACAATTGCCCAAAATATTTTCTTTGCTGATCTACTCAACGGTGATGGCTAACTGATGCAACTATTGTGTAAATATGCGAAGATAGTGAATAGCAAATATCGTCAGATACATGCTCAAAATGTGACGTGAGATCGGATAAGGGGATCGCGAATCTTTCATGTCAGATGTGATTGTAATCTGAAACATGACTATATTCAAACCCAGACGATCAGACGGGCCCAAGTAAAATATGCTTTGTACCTATTTATAAAATAATTAGGATAGTACGCGCGTTCTCATTGGTCAATAGGTGTGTTTAGATGAGAGTTATAAACACGGTTGTGACATCACACAAATTTTGATTGGTTGTGTTATCAAACGCGCGTTTTGATTTGCTGGTAGGAAATATGAGCGTGTATCGAGAAAACCTGTTTCAATCAAGAAGTAAAACAAACAGCATTTTCCTTCATTTGTCGAATTATTTTTGAGAAATATTTTATAAAAGCAATAGAGGACCTTTTCCGTGTTTACATAGCCTCACGTAAACACTCGAGGGGTTGGGAGAATTCTCGACAGTTATGCAAACCCTCGACTGCGTCTCGTGTTTGCATAACAGTCTCGAATTCTCCCAACCACTCCTCGTGTTTACATGAGGCTATGTAAACACGGAAAAAGTCTTCTATTGCTTAAATACAGGATAGTTTCACTGGTCGATTTTTGTCCCTACTTAGGCCTACTCTGGGACCTAAAGTCGCCGTATTTTTGGGCGACTTAAAGCGATTTAAGGCGGCTTAAGGCGACTTTAGGAAAATTTCCTCAAAATGTCATGCGATTTAAGGCGACTTAAGGCGATTTTAGGCGACTTAAGACGACTTAAGGCGACTTTAGGTCCCAGAGTAGGCCTCTACTTTATTACTCCAAAATACAAGGACGACGGTCACAATGAGTTTCAAATCTGTAAAATCATTGCATGACACGATTATTATTATTATTATCATTATCATCAGTCAAGCAAACAGACCAGTCTTTTAAAAGAAGTGAATCTAAATTGACGAAATCTTATTGTTTTAAGACGGTTCATGTAATTTATGAATACTCGAATGAGTACAACCGGAAACCTATAAACAGTCCTATGAAATTTTTGTGAAACATTATATGTACATGATAGCGTGCAATGCAGTATGCCTTTTGTACTGATCACGTCAGGCAGCGTTACAGCTACACAATATATTCATTACCCAATGAAATAGTTCCACGCTTAAGTTTATTGATGCATGATGAGATTACAGCTACAGTTGAAAGTTCCAAAAAGTTCATATTGAATTAACAAACATAACATTTGTTGCCCGGGGGAAGATGCTTTTTAACTATTGTACGTATAGAACGTATATACGCGATATTTTGTTCGGCGTTAGTAAGAAAAAGTTGTACCTACACTTGCGAATATGCTGAGTTTTGGCCCTGTCCGATTGTGTGACCACTGCCATAAGAAATCGTAAATTTAAGTGTCCTTTCCCGTTTCAGTCTGGAGAAGCAGGCTAACTAAACTTCAAGCTCCTTTCTATGTAAAACATCGATTATTAGGATTTGCATAATAGTTCACAAGAGAGCGAACAAACAAGGAAATTAACTTACTTTTATAGATCTTTATAAGCACCTCTAGATTAACTGACCCAGTTCACTATCGAGCCGCAAGATTTCCTGTCCGTTGATTCGACCCGCTTTAACTGCGGAGAAAAGTAGCAGCGCTGGCCAGGTCACGGCATGCTGAATTCGCGATGCATGAGGGTAAAATTGTAGAAATGTTGAGGAAATGAGCAGACAAGGTTGTGGTGCATTCAAGAATCTGGATCTGGGAATCTAACTTCTCTTCCTCGAAATCGAGGCGAGACGGGGATTCCCCAATGATGTGACAACAGTCTCACTCATGAACACACGTTCCCCAAGCTCTGTGTTTGTGTTACCAAAACGTGGAACAAGGAACGGGTAGTGGGGAACGAGGAAAGAGAAATAGAGAACGAGAAACTTGAAATGGGATATGAGACACACACGCACAAAAAAATTAAAATGGGGATGTTTATTAACTGTTGTTAAAACGTAATAACATTTTATGAAGGAGTGAAATACTGATCCAAAAGGTCATTGATCATTTACGCGTAGAGTTAATATATAAATTCGCTTCCTGAACAAATTTGCGGGAAAAAAAATAAATAATAGAAAATAAAAATAGACATAACTTAAGCAACCAAGTGATTTCGCCACCGACAAAGAGCTTTTAAAAAATGTGTACATGTGTTTTGCATTTAAACATCGAGAACTTGTTGGATTTTCTCAGCGAACGGCCGTGGACACTTCCTCTTGTCGGGGGACGAGGTAATTGAGCTTGGAGCCGGGTTCACAGATTTTTTTGACGTTCTTACTGCAGATGGTATAACGACTTTCAACAAGTCGGGAACATCCAGAACGGTTCAAAGCCTCGGTGCATGAATAGTGTGCCGGGGAATATAATTCTGAAAGCACGCCACTGAGGTGATTCAGGAATTCCATACAGGAAACCAGTACTCAAGGATAGATCTGATAAGGGCAATGTAGATGGTAATTAAGTCGTGAGGATGGACACCAGCCCGTTTCAAGACCTGTTATTGTCATTTTCTGTCATTTATTGACTCATATCAAAACGATTCGGAACTTTGTGTAACTGATATTGAGTGTTACAGTTGCACCATCAGTCATGTAATGTGAAATCACCCTGAACAAGTTAATGTGTACAGTGAAACAGAAACGAATGTTTTTTTGTTTTTGTTTTTGTTTTTTAATACCTCAAGTACGTTTCGTCAATAATTTTAATAACAAACTGTAACGTAACATCTAGTGGCCTCAAGCCCAATTCACTTAATCTTTGTGTTAATAAAGGAAAAGTCGGTTGCGTGGGTCGTGGATTGAGATCAACCTCATCAGTCTTTGCAACACTAAAGGATCCTGAACGCTTCTTGAACATGAAATATTTTCCACACGACTTTTACTACTACGTTTTGGGAAAAAAATCTTATTATTTGAACTGATTTTTGTGTTTAATTTTGAAAAGACCCCTTCGAAAAAACTTGCTGAAGAGACAATCGCTTGTGTACTCATTCATCGAGTGGCACGTTTTATAATGAGCTACCTCTTTCACAACGTCATGATAATTTATGAATGGCACCAACCGTGTGTTTACCCCACCCCCCGGGGGGGGGTACTCCCACATATCGACTATACGGGGATGATCCGCTGCACAGGGTATGATTTTTCGAGGTTTTTGTCATAGATAGGGTATCCATTTTCCGGTTTGCGAGCTCCCGATTTGAGTTTCGTGTCATAGCCAGGGTGTTACTTTTGTTTACAGGTTAGGGATGTATGCATCGCTGGTTGTCTTTGTTCGACAGGCTAAGAACAATGAAAGACAGCCATTTATACGTAGCCATTAGTAATCTCTTACATAACACTCTATTCTTGCTCATTTGAAATAAGGTATGAGGGAGGGAATAATATTGCTCTGCGGTCTAAGCTAAGCTGGAACAGTTTGGCTTAGGGTAGCAGTGTTTTGACCCACGCGAATTTGGTCAGGGTGGGTGGGTGGGCCGATCCTTCCTTCATTGCTCCGCTGACTGATACTAAGCACGAAAGGAGTGTTATTTCGCTTGAAATCAGTATTTATAGCCTTATAACACCCTCGTGCTCATGCCTGCATGCACTGAATCGCCAGGGATGTGTAAATTTCACGTATTCCACCTCTGATATAATTACGAGTGTCATGAATAGGGCTTCTGTAAACAATTTTATGTCTGTCATATAAAGGGATATAAAATTACATTGTCATAAACAGGGTACGAAAATTAAGGTTTTTCTGTCATATTCAGGATAAGCGATATAGAACCCCAGCGGAACACCCCTACCAAAGGTTGGGTGTAGTACCCCCGCCCCCAGTTGATAAAGGTGGGTAGCGCTATCCACTGGGCAAATCAGTATCCACTTGATGACTCAATTGGATTTGCTAGCATTTATCCGCTGGATAGCGGTTTATCCAGTGGATAGTGTTATCCACCTTTCCAACAACTGGGGCAAGCAGTTGTTTCGACAACCAGTCGAATTTCAAAGTGTTAATATTATGGGTGACAAATTACTCCTTAATTTTGGCGCGAAATTTCAGCGTTAATTTATAATTTCACACGTGAAATTACAATGTTGCCACGGCAACTTTTCCTACGGTGCGAAAATAGCGTCTTGTGAGCCGAATTTGTCACCCGTGATGTTAATGAGTAATCAAATGGTATACTCGTGAAATTAGGGAATAATTTCACTTGCGTTTTGTCCAAAATCAGATAATTTCCCGAGCCTTAAGGCGCGTGAAATTATTCCCTAATTTCACTTGTCAGTATTTGAGTACCCATACTTATTTTATCCTACTTCGAAATTTTCATTTCTTCATGGACTGCAAAATCTTCTTAACATTAATTCCTGATAGTTCGCGGCTTCTACGACATTAATCGACTTTGCAATTTCTTTCCCTTTTCTTTACTGTGAATCTACAACTATCGCGGCAAGTTAGATCTGTGTGACATCAATCTTTCACACATTCGCCGCGATTTCTCCAAACTAAAACGTTCGTCACTTCACTGAAACACGGCTCAGAAAAGAACGTTCGAAAATGTAAAATGGCAATAAAGATTACTTGAACGCAATTTATTGGAGTAAATTTCGTACGGGAATTTGAAAGGGGTAATAAACATACAAAATGTCGCGGAAATTTGCGGATCGCCGCATTTGTTCAATGCAACACTCCTTCAAAACATCTGAAACATGACAATTCACAGCTCGGGCTCAATTTTCTGAGAAACAAGGCTTTTGGAAAGAGTTATTGAAACAAAATAACTTTGAAAATAACCCCAGTTTGAAACATCCCTACAAATAGAGAAACAACCCTGCAGTTCTGAAGACTTGCCACAACTGAACTGTGCTGCGAATATAGCTTGCTGTGCTGGAGTCCATGAAGTTTTGGTATTCTGAACTTGTAACCGTGGTTGTGTAGCTCGAGCTTGAGACCAAAGTGGGTCGATTTATGACCAAAATAGGTCGACTTTTGACCAAAGTGGATCGATTTGTGACTGGAAATTAGCTGAAATACCTCCAATTTTTTAAACAGATGATGAGCTTGACAAAACCTATTTCCATCTTGGTTATCCTCGCCGATAAGGTCACTTTTGATAAGTCCCGTTCGGGCTTCCTTTCCAACTGCACAAGTTTCTTTGTTAACTGCGATAATCACTATAACTTCAAATCAATTCACACCCGCAGTTGAAATACATATATTCTCGGTCACACATTCAGCGGATTTCTTGTCGTGCTTAAAGACGTCTTTGAAACGCAGGTAATGGTTCTCCCGTAGTGTGTTTGCCCACACCTCTAAGGATTCTTCAATCGTCCGTTCACTTAATTGCCAGCCACTTACATGGGTCGCTGTTGGCCCGCCTTTGGTATGCCATCCTTCCACGTATAATACAAGTCCAGCCGAACGATCAGTTGGGGCAATTGAGATGGAAGCGTTTAGACGGTCCGGTTTTCTCAACTACTCGGCTAAAGCTTACGCACCACATAAAATATATATTGCCCGGCTGTTTTTGACTTCTCTGGAGCCTGTTAAATGGCACGTGCAACAAACTCAACGCTCTGATGACACAGAATCCGGAAATCGACCCTGGCGCACATTCATGAAATGCGAGTGCTCTCACATCTGTGTGCTCGTCATCCTACTCCTCGAACTCCAGCAAATAAGAAACTTCTCGGTTGACCCATGCAATCCTCGTCAAAAGTCGCAGAGACACCTTGATCAAACAGAACATCGTTCACACTCCCATTATGACATCACACGCACCCCCCACCGTACTCACCCTATTCACTGTTGACTTGATACATGAGAAAATAAAAAGGGGAGAGAGGGCATGCCTTCATTATAAGTAATATGTTCCAGTTATTTTTAGACCGACTCCCACGCTGTACAGATCTCAAGGGGATTAGACAACAGCCAAGCACTGGGTGGGAATGCGTTCCGCGTGGATAGCCCACCCTTAGGGAACACATTCCCTATGGAAAAGGGCATGTATAGGGGATGCCCTCTCTTCCCCCTTTATTTTCTCTTGCTTGATAATAATGCAGTCTTTTTTACACCCTCAAAACAACGTTAACACCAATAAGAAGGAGAATAAATATTGTAAGGGGGGATGGGGGTCGGGAGGGCCTGGTGACTGATTAGTGTCGAAACACGTTTGACGAAGATTTTAGGTTTACCGTATGGTGCCAGCAGGCAGGTGAAATAGAAGACACCCAGATCATTCTGCAAGTAACCGAACTCAAGTTTCATGTGCGGTTCAACTGGAGAGTCGTAATCGTAATCAAAACTCTCTCTCTCTCTCTCTCTCTGTCTGTGTCTGTCTGTCTGTTCATTTTCTTTTTTTAAAAAAGAATGTTTGGTAGCAGTGGAAATGGTGAACAGACGCCGCTGATCTCCATTGCATGAAGGTGCAAGGCCTGGTGATTGTTTCACTGACCAAATGAAAATAAGTTAGTAATTAGTAATTCGTTGATTGACATTTGATTTATTAATTGACTTTGTGATTGACAGTTGGTGGCGCAATCGCTAAGGAAAGTTGACCTTTGAGTTCTTATGACACATTTCCCATGTTAGAGAGCAGTCGGTGTTTTCACCTCGCTAACCTGCATGTATCCTGTTCTGCTGACCCGGTTTTTTGCTGACCTGCTTGCTTTTTACTAAAATATTTTGACTGGATAGCACCACAGAAGTAAGTAATGTGTTTTGAAACCGGTCGGATTTTGAGTGTTGTAATTTTATATTTCTCGCATGCAATTTTCATGAATCGCTCGCTATTGTTAGATTTCTCAAGAATTGTGTATTGTTCTCACAGATCGAATAAAACTAAAATTAAAGATTATACGATTCCGTGTCCAGTCATCTATTAGAACCATTTTTCCCGGACCAGTGATACTGTTGAACCGAACAGTCTTATTGCAGCGGAACTAGATTGCCTTCCCGCGTGCTTTTTGTTTGTTTGTTTGTTTTTGTTTTTGTTTTTTCTAGGGGCACTCTCGTGCCCAAAGCAGCATTTTAACCCTTTTCAAGATTACTATTAAATCAGAAATTATCTTCCCATTTCCTCAAGATTGCTGTATGCGGCAGTAATAACTGTTTTGTGCTGATTTCATCGCGCGTGATGCACCTGAAATTGTAACTTCCCTTAGGCCACGAATAAACTAGTTTGTTCTATGCTTAAATACGAACATTACATTAAGAGTTTGCCCTTCTATTTATCTTTCCATTCATACAAAATGGCAGGAGCACTTAACTTGTCAATTCACGTATCTACATATTTTGCGAAGCAGATGCCCTTAAGGGGATAGATCCCACGGATCAAAGCATCATTAAGAACCCCCATGTATCGAAAGAAGAACACTTCTTTAGTCAGTGACAAAGCATGGGTGAATGGTACTTTTATACAGGCTGGTCACCTTCACTGCTGGCTGTTGTTGGAAATTCTATAATCATTTATTTTATTCTAACACGCCGTAGGCTCCACACTACAAACAACCAGTTTGTCTTTTCGCTCGCAGTTGCGGACTTGTTTGTTGGTATATGCTTTTACCCTGGGCACTTAATTTGTTATTTGTTAGCTTCTTCTTGCGAGTACTCTATGATCAGGGAGGACATAGCGGTTCTTGTGATTTATTCCTCTGTGACTAATCTTTGTGCCATGACTCTGGACCGTTACATTGCGATCGTGAAACCTCTTCACTACGTGTCCTTGATGACTGCACGTAGGGTCACAGCACTTACCGTTGGGGCTTGGCTCCTTCCAACCTTAGTTTACTTCCTCCCGTCCATTTTCGACAGACTGAACTTCTTTGCCATTAATTTTAAGGTCAGCGTGATCGTGTGGACAACTATTTTCGAGTTCATACCTTGCTCTGTCTTACTGCTAAGTACAACTAAGGCCGTGATTGAATCAAGAAGGCATTGCCGCTATGACGCTCAACTTCAATCGCAGATACGCTTCACCCGACCGAACCTAAGATATTATCTCAGATCAAGATCTTCAGTCAAAGTGATGGTAACTGTGGTTGCTATATTTCTGAACTGTTACGCACTAGAGGTCTACAGTTCATTTTGCCACTTTACAAGCCTGTGCGCCACCAACGAAGACATAATACACAGCGTTCACTTTTTGGTCATTCTGAACTCTGCTGCCAATCCATTTGCTTATGCCCTTTTCAAGCGAGATATCAAAGAAGAATTGGTTAAAGTCTTTTTAAGGAAAGGAAAGACAAGAACGTTACACAACTCGGAACGAACAGGAACGACAGGCGTGTAAAATTCTCAGAGCTAAAAACAACGCATTATCAGTGTTTACTCCTCATTTATTACCTACAATTACAGAAAATTCCAGGTCGGAATTTTAAGAGCAATAACGTGCTTAATCTCGTACCGCACGAAAATACACAATTCATGCAGCGGAAAGTAAAACATAATCGAGAGAGTTATAAAGTCTTGTAAATCAAAATATCATAATGGTTGACATACCTAAAATTATGGTTGCCTGAAAATTTCCGTGATAAGGTACGCTGTAATCGTTGGCCTTTGGATAGCGAAAAAATTAATTATTATTATGGTTGCCTGAAACTTTCCGTGATAAGGTTCGCTGTAATCGTTGGCCTTTGGATAGCGAAAAAATTAATTATTATTATTATTATTATTATTATTTGTTTTTTTTCGGCTTATAATTTTGTCGGAGAGATGTTCCTTGATAAAGCTAAGACATCTTTTCGTGATGTTTGGCTCTAAAATTAATAGCTGTTAATTTCATATTTGTTTTCCAACTGGGTACTTTTATTTTTAAACGCACTTTTTCAGTCGAACCGAATAAAAACGAGCATAGCTCCAACTCGTGTGTTGAAAATCAATTACTACACAGCGTTAATTATCTTCACCCATTTTAATCGCGTTTGATCAGCTTTGGATCTCATTTTGTCTTTTTTAAATTGTCACCTGACTTAATTTATGTAGCTTTGCTTATGTCCTCAGCCTCTGGTCTCGACATTATCAAGAATTAACGCCGAAATTAAATTGCGAGTCGCAGCGAAGAATTATTTGGGTACAGCTGCAGGGTCTAGCATGTATGTCCCTTCCCTAAAAGAAGTGCAATTACTTAGTAAATGATAAGTATATTTATCGATAGCCGTTTTTTGTTTAAACTACCGCTACAAATCGGAAAGTCGTGTCGTATTCTTAATTAAATGTACTCAAACGGAAGGCCCTAGCTGACAACCTATGATTGTGTCTTCTATATTATTATTGACGTGAAAATGAAGGTATACATTTTTAATACTGTCTGGTTCGGGGAAAAATGGTTCTCCAATAATTGACTGGATACGGGATCGTATAATCTTTAAATCTTTTATTCTTCGATCCATGAGAAACAACAGATAATTCTTATTAAACCTATGACGAAAGATTAATGAAAACTGCGTGTCGAAAACGTAAAATTACAATACTCAGAATACAATCGTTTCAAACATATTACTTACTTCTGTGGCGTTTGTGACGATATTGCATTGTTAGCAAGACCCAGTCAGATCTTTCTATTTACATGTGCTCGAACTGGCTCGTCTTTTATCTCTAGTCTTGGACATGACCGCCTGTAAATATATAGTTCAGTCATTAAACCAGTTGAGTTTACGAACTATTAGTCTTCACTTTACAGCGTTATCCAGTCAACTATTCTAGTAACGTGAAAAACAGATCAGAAAAAAACAGGTCAGCAGAGCAGGACAATACCGCAGGTTAGCAAGGTAAAAAAAAACAAAAAAACAAAAAACAATATGCCATTTCCGAATTCGCTTCAGCCTCTTCTTCAAAGTGAGTCTAAGTGCGAAGTCTTTCTGATGAAAATGAGTTTTTATTCACATGTAAAGTAAAACTTATTACCATCACACAACTTTCGCAATTAGACTCGCTTTGAAAAAGAGGTTAAAATTAAAGCTACAGCTGTGGCAGTTTCTATAACTGATTGATTGTTTTCAATTGAATTTTATTTTGCACGAATGTCTACTTGATTATTCTCACGTCTTTGCTGTTTAGAGTTTTTATCCAATCTACATCATCCGGAAATTGAACAAGATACCCGTTCACTTTATCGTAATCCATAATCGTGCCCTTTATCCATCCAAGATACTTAACAACTCCGTCAACATTCTCTTCGTACTCTACTTCAACCTGTGTCTTTATCATCGTTTCTCCTGCGTGTAATTTCCGTTTTGATGGTCGTTTGTCTAACCTCGCTCGCTTATCGGGAGGTGTTTGTTCCACGTGGGCTTCGCTTTCATTTAGCGAACTGTTTGCTCCTCTCAAACTTAATCGAGATCGCTTTCTCTTTTTTCTTTTCTTTTCCTTTGCTACTTGGTTGTTATTCTCGTAACTTACATTAATGTTTTGCTCACTTGCGACAATTTTGACGGCATGTAACCTTTCTTGCATGTAAATATTCTTCATGAGTATCGCAATGTTACTACATCCTTCACCAATTGACTGACGATTTAGGGACTCGACGGCATTGTTAGTATTGGGTGTTGCGTCCCACTCTTCCTTATCTCGTAAAGTGTAGGCCTTACAAAACATTTTTAGAATTCTCTCTCTTGTCCACCACCTCACCCAATGCGCTGACTGAGACCAATGGGCATTGGTTTGTTGATTACAAGTAGCAGCTAGATCAGGTGGTAACAGATTTTTCCCCTCGGCTATATTCTTTACACCACAAAGGACGTCGAAAGCCAACTTGACGTCAGTTTGATTCGTTAGATCTTGTCTGCACTTTCTCTGCAGTTGAAATCTCTTGAAGTACGTATATCGCAACTGGAACAGCATTCACCACTTGCAGCCTGCTCCAATACATCGCTTGATTGAAAATCTTCTAAAGCTCTTTCGGAGGCAAGTACCAGCCTGAAGTCCGTATAACCGTTTCCAACATTTTTCACATTCCATTTTCTTCGCAGCTATCTCGCTTGAAAGACACCCCCTTGTCCAATAAATTAGACGCTGATCATCAACGCTTTCGTTAACAAGAATTATCCCATCTGATGAATCGTTATTTCTACCAGCTCGACCAAATTCCTGCATAAGTACTGCCATATTTCGCATGCACCCTATTCGAAGGACAAGGTTTACGTGGGGGCTATGAGTTCCGACTTCATATGCTTCTGTTGCTACAAGGACCTGGAATTCCTTGTTTCTAAATTCGTTGTCCACCTTGCTCTTCATTTCACTGGACATTTTTCCATGATACGCCTTCAGCTCATGTAACCCAGCCTTTTTCAAGCCCTAAAGAAAACGCTCCACGTCCACTTTAAAATCCATGTACACGATAGCATAATCATCTTGTATTGTTTTAACCAACTCTTTTGCTACACCATCCCACATGTCATCGCCCTCTTTTCGGTGTACTTTTTGATAGTTTTCAACATTCAGTTTCGTATTCTTCTTATTCACATTTGCTTTGATAAGTACAGGAGATCGCAAATAATTGTTAGTTAGGTCTACCAACTGAGTGTCGTCTAGAGTGGCAGTCAGAGCCATAATGGGATGCCCTCAAATTCGTCCTTTGATGTTTGAAAGCTATCGTAGCATGACCTAAAGTTATAATTTCTATCAAACATTTTGTGAACTTCGTCAAGCACCAGCATTTTCACGAAAGATTTCATTTCCGTGAGTTCCCTTTTAACTTTTGTGGCGAAGTACTCTGGTGTTGTAAAAAGCAAAGGCGGTACGTCCCCCTTGTCACAGGACAGCAGAGATTGAAGTGAAGACGCGCTAGACGTAGGACCGAGGGATGCGCTGTTAATACCATGGAGCTTCAGATTCTCCACGTGTGAGTTGATCAATGATATGGTTGGGCACTTGCCCTAGGTTGAATAATAATGGTATCACGTGCTTGCTGAACTGCCTGAATAGCATCCTTCTGAAACTGCTTCAACGAAGAATGACCGAAACGAGCCAGATATCCAGTCCATAGAACTTCTTCTCTCTTCTCAGGGACTCTCAATTCTGATATCGTTATCCATTTTTCAGCTGTATTACATTCTCCGATATCCGCTTTTGAAGTACAGTCTGATTCGAGTACGGGCACTGTGCTAGCATCTATTTCCTGAAGGGATTTTTCCACGGCTTCACAAAGGTCGTTGTCGTCTTCTTTATTTTCCGGACCAAGCTGATGAAAATCCTGTGGATCGAAGAGTAATATCCGTAATGAATTGTGTCCCGGTAGAAAAAGAAAAAGCTAAATATAAACGATATTAGACACTATTGTTGTGTACTACTCCACCTAATGTTAGCGTGGCCGCCGATTAAGGAGCGGAATCTACTCAACGGTTGCGGCTCACTTGTTTGAGCGAGCCGAGAGGTCCCAAGACTCTTCAACAATGGCTTTATTCTTCAGCTGCTGGCTGTAGACACTGCCTGATATTAAGGTCAACTACAGGCAACTTAAATAACTACAGAGTAAACATGTTTGGGTTTGCTGACTACGACAATTAAACTAGAAGACAAAGCAATCTAGAACTCGTACATTTCACGTGTGGGCAAAACGTGACTCTTGAAGAACGGGAATATGAAACATACGACAGTAAGTACATAACACTACGAGGAATCATTTTTTTTTTTGTTACAGGTACTGTGCTTGCATCTATTTCCTGAAGGGATTTTTCCAAGGCTTCACAAAGTTTGTTGTCTTCTTCTTCATTTTCCGGACCAAGATGATCAAAATCCTGTGGATAGAATAAATATTGGATTATACTGTCTCTCGTTTTTATAATATCCGTAATGTATTTGTGTTTGCATATATTTGAGAACAATGTCCGATTTTCTGACAGGTAACCATAAGAAATGTACAGTATATCATATGGTGCAAACAAAGTTTACGCAATTACAAGACAATTGTTTCTTTTTCAAATTCTTATTGACGATGATATTTAGCTTTATAATTGAAGGGTTTTATGCAAAAATATCGGAAAGTGACGTTTTGGGTGAAGGTCTTTTGTCGCCCGTGTTTTCTCGAAAACTAAGCGGGAGACAGCGAAAAAATACAGGGCAATGTTTACCACACGAAAACAAGCCCGTATGCAACAAGTCGCCTTTTTTTTTTTGAGCAAAATAAAAAGGAATCCACCCAAAAAGGTCACTTACGATAGTTTTGCATAAAACCCTTCAATTGTTAAATTTCTCTAACATACTATAAAAATCGTCCTACCCGTCTTATTATCGTCATGCTCTGGAATTTTCCTCCATCGCCAGATCAGAGTAATCGGCGTTTGATCCATGTAGTCATTTTTGAAGCTGCTTTCTGCATATCATGCGGATGAAAT
>BLFK01000866.1:652227-655506 GCA_014634185.1 Astreopora myriophthalma
CTGCTCAAGGTAAAACATGACATCCTGATGAACATGGAAGCGCAAAAAGTTACACTGTTGGTACTTCTAGACCTTACCGCGGCCTTTGATACCGTGCAGTACCAGGCTCTCCTTTATCGCCTGCAAGCCAAGTTTAGAGTGGTTGAGTTGGCGCTGGAGTGATTCATGTCTTACCTTGCGGATCGATCACAGCGTGTTGTTGTGAACGGTGGACTTTCTTCCACCTTTCCACTCAAGCACGGAGTCCCACAAGGCAGCCGTCTAGGTCTTCTTCTCTTCGCGATCTACACCGGCAAGCTGTTTGACATCATTGAGAAACATCTCCTCAGTGTCCACTGCTATGCAGATCATTTGTACCTCGCATTTACCCCAAACACGCCAGGCGAGGATGCTCTCGACGCTATGCGCAGCTGCATCGATGACCTTTCGTCACTGGATGGTTCGTGACCACCCTAAGCTGAACGATCACTGTGGGGACGCTAAAATAATAAAATTCAGTATAACAAAATATCAAAAAATGCACGAGAATGCGATAACTGATATGATGTTTTCAGGTGAGGTTAAATACCGACAGTACAAAAACCTAACAAAAGTAAAGAAAATGGACAGAACTGAAAACAAACGCTAGATGCCGTCGAGTGATACCAAACTTCTGAAAATTCCTTATATATCTTATCACAAAATATTCATGCGCATGCAGCCTAGGCTTTTATAGATTGTGCTGGTAAAAGTACCATATCATGCTATTAGCACTGCTCTTTTTTTGGTCAAATTACACTAAAAATGTGCTCGTGTTTCCAAATTATTACCATTACCATTACCATGGCAAACGAGTCCAAAAACACATTTTCTTTAATCAGAAGCCGTTTATTCTTGTTAGCTATATTAAAGCCGGAACAGTCAGAAGTTTGCTCCATGTTTCATCATTTTACACTTATCTAAAAGTTCACATTGAAGCACTGTATCCTTCTTGGTTCCTTCTACTAGGAGCTCATCGTTTGGTTTACCATATCCATCCATCCATCCATCCATCCATCCATCCATCCAGAAGCCTAAGCCGTGTATTACACTGTGATAAACATTTGAGAACACTCGAGAAATGTAGACACACTGCGGCTCGTGTTGTCTACATTTCCCTCGTGTTCTCAAATCCCTATCGTGTTTTATCACAGTGTAATGCACGGCTTAGGCTTCTTTATTTGTTAAGTATAAATCTACTGGCGTTCTATCACGAATGCCGCGCTCTGATTGGTTACGCTACTCGCTATCTATTCTGTGATAGATAGCGAGTAGCGGTTTTCAACAAAATGGCAGCCACTTCGTCGCGTTTTCGAAGTGTATGCGATGAGGATATAGATAATTTACTTGTTTAGTTTTGAACGACTAGTAGATTTATACTAAAACAATTCGATTATTCGCTCTCGATTTCTATGCGTGATAGTTGACTCGGGCTGCGACCTCGTCAACTATCACGCGATAGAAATCTCGAGCTCATAATCTAATTGTTTAATATATTTATCCCATGCCATAGAGAATACAGCCAATCAGAAAGCTAGAAACCCGTTGCATATTCTGCGGTATGCAACGGGTAGCATTCCACGAAAAAATCCCGGCGTTCCACGCGGCCTGCAAAGGCTTAAAATTTAATGAGCAGTACCTATTTATATATCTTTATTTTTTTTAATCAAAATTATGTACTTTCAAGAAACGTTGCCATTCTGTTGAATATTTTTCAACTTAATTTATTTGCTGTTAAAGCCTTGAAGAGTGCCGTTTTGTGCTAATTCAATAATTTTTTAACGTCATAAGTTCTCCGTCCTCGCTTTTTATCTTAACTCTCTCTCTCTCTCTCTCTCTCTCTCTCTCTCTCTCTCCCTCCCTCTCTCTCTCTCTCTCTCTCTCTCTCTCTCTCTCTCTGTATCCTTTTTCGTATCCTCTAATTGTTGATTGTAGAGGACAGTGTCTGGCAATTGTGGGTGGTTCTGTTATTTTTTCGTGGCGTGGCAGTAAAAACGATCTATAATTGGGATTTGGGAATCAACGTCCTTGTCAGAACTTAAAAATGACCCGATAATTATCAAAATATGCGAATTATGCTGGCAGTGCCACTTTTTCAAAAATGGGAAAAACTATGCTAACACAATCAAAAAAGCCTTATGCAAATTCCACAACCGAATAGCGTACATACCATTGTACATACCGGGAATACCGGGGCTACCTGTAATCAGTACCAGGTCTCGCTCTTTCGAGTACTATTCGACAGCTCAGCAAAATTGAATGATCGAGTATTTTGCGAAAAGTACGTGATCGTTTTTCCCGCTTTTGTGCTTCATACATTAGCCTGCTCGTTAGATAAGCTGCAATCATTATGCCGCACTTGTACAGTTCATAAGGAAATACAACTTACTATTTTGGTTCAGTTGGACTCTTGGATGAGCGCAGACCGAATGGGTCGACTGATGCAATCTCACGCAGGAGCCCTATTTTTTTTGGTCAGTTTGAAAAGTGTGTTGGATTGTACTGATTTCCTGTATTGATATGTTATCTTGTTTGCTATCTACGTAAATTCTTGTGCTGTGAAATTAAGGTGTAATAATCAGTTTGTAAGAGTGTTTAAAAAAATACCTCGCATTCACATCATGTGAATGGTGTAATATTGAAGCATTGTCGAAGCTTAAAGGTTATAACTTTAAATTACTGGTTCACGTTAGCTTGAAAAATCGCCATGTACTTTTAATTAGCTTATCCTCTAGAATTATTGTGGTTATTAATGGACACATTTATTTCCACGGATTCTTGTTAATGCTGGGATATTTCTAATACTTTTAATGCGTGGTTCAATCCGACGTGTTGCCATGCCCTTGCGCACACCCCCGGGGAGATTTGAAATTTTTTTTCCTCACGTAGCGGTCAATTCCTGACCCACGTACACGTAAATAGATAATTCCCCACCCCTTCGACTCCTCATTGATCCTAACCTGTCGTTTTGCAAGCTCAACTGCTGAATACCCTGCCACTTATTTGAATATGCGTGTCACTGAATAAGAATGGCATCTATCGTATTCTGACCCGATCTTTCCTAAATGCTTGTGTTGAGTTTATCAAAAAGGACAAAAACAAAACGAAAACGAGAACTAAAATTTATAGCTAGTGGACAGATCCATAATGATGACACCATATTAAAGGCCAAGAAAGGGAAAGCAAGTATTCTGCTGATTCATAAGATTTTAAAAGGCTCCCAAGAAGTTTTAGTTTTGTTTGTTTGCTTGTTTTTTTTTT
>BLFK01000866.1:664280-676780 GCA_014634185.1 Astreopora myriophthalma
CCCCAAAGAACCTGTCGGATATTTGGTCTGCGTATTTGGCAATAGCCGTAATGTTTGCGCATATTTAATTCAGTACGTGCTCTGTTGTAAAAGTTTTCATGCGTCGTTCAAGTTGTCTAATCTTTCCTTTTGCCACACCTTATCTAAGTGTCCGATTATAGCGTCGGGCTCCTACGATTGTTTTGTTTTGTTTTTTTTTTTTCGTCATTTTTTCTTAACATTGCCATATAATTGTTATAATACTTCCTCTACTATTTACAAAAGTAGTAATTACAATACTAACTTTGCGAGACAGCCTAGTATTGCGTGCAGCCTAGTATTTCCTTTGACGTGAAACGCATAATTGTACTGTATGATTGGTATGGTTGTGTGATTAAGATAATTCGATCACAACGAATGCAGTTCTTACTATTCCAGCAAGAGGTTGAAACGCTCGTTTAGAATGTCTGGTACAAGGGAGTTTGCATTCCAGTAAGTTAAAGGAGTTTAAGCCCAGTTTTCCCGTCCATCTCCGCATTCGTGGATACATCTCTCGCGCTCAATCTTTCTTAATGTTGATTTTGGAACTGTCGCTTATAACTGTACGCTTTTGAGAGTGCACTCTTCCTTTTTTTAGCTGAAAGGGGCAGCGCTAACTCTCATTTGTTTTGTCTCTCAAGGAAAAAAGCTTATTTTTTTTACTAACCGCATTCTTTTTACTAACCGCATTTTTTGAGGTAGGCCACATGCTGCTGACGATATATCGAGATATAGCTGGCTTAATTTGTGCTTATAAGCTGACATCGTTTCCTCTTTAGTTTTCTATGAAAGTAATGGAGAGGAGGTACGGTGGCCCATGGGTGTCACGCCACAACCAAATATCTCACGGCACAACCAAAAACTCCAACGGCACAACCAAAGATCTCACGGCACAGCCAAAGATCATACGGCACAACCAAAAACTCCCACGGCACAACCAAATATCTCACGGCACAACCAAAGTGTGGCAGCCTATTATCTTGATGCCATTGAAGAGTATGAAGGGTGTCCAGTTGATCTTGTCACAGATCTGGGCACCGAGAATGGGACAAGATCAACTGGACACCCTTCATATACTCTTCAATGGCATCAAGATAATAGGCTGCCACGTTGTTTGGCTGATTATTTGATCGCGTTACATATAACCACATAATCTTGCGCCTCCAGCCGTCAATGCAGCCATGAATTGCGAATCCATATGGCTTAAGTTTATCGTAGCCGTCACAGTGCCAAGCATAGTTTGGGCCAGGGTTGTGATATTTTCTTTTCATAAGGCGATGTGCCTTTCGTAATTCACTGCCTTCGTGATCTATTTCCCTGAGGAGCTCTTGCACAACGATGCGCGGTACCCTTTTACCTCTGAGCCGTAGTGTACACCATACTGATCTATATCCTTGTAAACATCCCGAAGAACTTCCGCCTTGAAATTCACTTCCGCCGTGAGAGTTTTTGGTTGTGCCGTGAGATATTTGGTTGTGCTGTGGGAGTTTTTGGTTGTGCCGTGAGATATTTGGTTGTGCCGTGAGAGATTTGGTTGTGCCGTTGAGGCATTTGGTTGTGCCGTGAGATCTTTGGTTGTGCCGTGACACCCATGGGCCACCGTAGGAGGAACGATGGAATATGCAACCTTCAGGATGCTTTTTTTATACCCCGAATGTTGTTAATATAAATTGATGCTTATTGGTACAGTGTAATAAACGAGCGGGATTTGAAGGCTCGGGCACTTTACTGGTTTGAGTGGACGTGATAGGTTATTAGGCCATAAATTATTATCGAGCTTTTGAAAGCAATTTGGTCCTTCGTCGATCAACCAAACCCTCATCAAATCCGATTAACCTCTTTCCCCGCTAGATCTTTTCACCAGTTAACAGAAGAGAAGGTGGGATATGTTGACGGCAGAAGATGGCGTTAGAAGGGAGCGAACAGACACTCCACCTCTTTTCCCTTATGTATAAAGATACAGGCAGACCAAGTTGTAGGATTTATTAAATCACCCAAAAGTGCAACACACCGCTACTGAAATACAACAGATGTATAATCTCTATTTGTGCAATACTTCTGAAGATACTACACAAAGTAAGTGAGTACTGTCGGTGGACAAAAACCCTACAAAAGCCCACAAAGTGACTTCTTCATTTCACAGGCAAAACTAAACATAGCCAGCCCGCGCATTGTTCCACGAGGACCTTTTTTATCCTGTCTATATTGTTTTCAAATTATTTCAAACTATCGGGGATGGATTATTTCATCTTTTCATTTGTTCTTTTGTGCGTTGTGTTGAGGTGAACCCGCGGTGCCAGCATAACTAACTATAAATTGATGCATTTACTAGACTTCACATCATCCTATCTAATCTCGCAAGCAATTGTGGCAAGAGTCCGACAAGAATCAACAACGTGACCCGATGAGGGATAATTGGAAAACAAAAGGCATTTTCGTGCCGTAACTTCTTTCTTGACTTCCAAACCCTTTGGAACTGACCTATCCGTTACTTAGTTCTGCCGAAAAGGCTAGGGGTGGTTACGATTTCACCGAAAATTTCGCATCTTTCAGTTGATAGTCAAGTGGCACAGGCATTATCGGGAAAATCCGTCGGGAAATTGCGTAGTACCCGGAACTATTTCCAAGTTTTTTTTTTTTTTCTGTGGACCCTTGTCAACAAACCGCAGGATAATGGTATACTATTGCCCGGCTATGTGCTTGTGGCTATTTATCGTAGTATTAGGATCAACAAAATACGATCGCCGCACATGGAATGTGGCGAAAGCGACTATTAAGCTGCCTCAGAAAAGAAAGAAACGAACTCCAACTCCACTAAAAAGACCACAACTTGAAATCAAAAATAAAAAACAACAACAACAACAAAAAAAAGAAAAACAAGCAAACAGTCATTTTGCTTCTAAAATGAGTCATCCTTTTCAATCATGTCTTCTTCCAGTATGTAAGCGTTCTTCCTGCTCAATTGTTCCGCTTGCATGCTGTACATGTCCCTGACTTTCTTCCGGTTCATGAGTCGCCTCGCGGTGCGATATTTCACAAAGAGAACAGCCAGAGCTACGATAACCATAAGACCAACTGCACCAGCGCCAGCTGCCCCACCAATCAGTGCCATTTCTTGATTACTTTTTCGGGTGTCTAGGATTATGGTCAAATGAACAATTTCAGATTGATCGAGACAAGTCAGCAGACTCTTTCATAAACTGATGCCACATTGAAATACCTTGTGTAGTGTTTTATCTACCGCTGCCCATAAGTGTTATGCAACAATGCTCTATCTTTCCTAACAGACAAATCATTAAATTATTCTGTTAAGGATTAATGCAAAGAGTGTATCCACTGGTATTATTTCGTGGAAGATTTGAAACATTTGAAGCAAATGCATTGTTTAAAATAACAGTGAACAACCCGGCACGTATTACTTAGACATACTTTTCTATTTAAAGTCAGCACTTGTTGAACACTGGTACACTCTCCCTTAAAGGTAAAGGGAACCTCCACTCCTAGAAAGGTAACCTTGAACCGAAGGAAATAATGTTTGCAATAAAATTTGTTTGATAATTTTTCAAAGATAGCGTTTGTATCGGAAAAAGAAACAGAACCCACTTTTGGAATCGCTTACTTTCACTTTCCAATTTCGCGCGTGTCGTCATCTTGAATAATAGAGACGTGTTACCGTTACCCTATTGTTATTATACAAAATCTCTTTGTGTAAGAACAATAGGGCAACCGTAATACGTCACAATTATTCAAGATGGCGACGCGCGGGAAATTTGAAAGTGAAAATAAGCGATTCTAAAATTCGTTTTTTTTTTCTTTTTCCCGATACAAACGCTATCTACAAACGAGAAATTGTCAAACAAATTTGATTGTTAGCATTTTTTCCTCTGGTTTAAAGTTATCTTTATGTAGGAGTGGAGGTTCCCTTTAAGTTTTGGGTTTTAATGAGTAATAAGAGTTGTTTACCTGCCGTCTCTATCTTCTTGATCACTATCGGACCAGCTGAAAGAAGCTGTTTCTTTGTGCTTTCTTGTTGTCCTAACTCATCGTTATCACGAGTTTCACCTCTTCTTTTCCTTCTCTTCTTGCTCCGCACGGGACAGGGATTGCTGCACCTGCAGATCGCAAATTGGAAATATTTTGTTCTATACCTGCATTTATGTGCGTAGTATATACTTATGTGCACGTACATACATAAATGTATAGCTAGAGCTACAGCTACATGCACATGTACATTTACGCACTCCAGTTTGAAGTTTCGAAAATTTCTTGTCCCGAACGGATTACAAAAGTCTCGATAATTCTGGAAATTCCATCGAAGAGGGTGCACCGAAAAGGTATTCCTAAATTTTTGACAACTTTCCCGGAACTTTTTCTGTTTCGTTCAATTTTGGACTGGAAATCGCAAAACTTTTGATTAAATGAGAATCGGATTGAAGGGGTAACTGGAACATTACATTCCCAGAATTTCTACATTTCCGGGAAAGGGACAACTTCCAGAGGTTGACCGAATTTTCCACTTGATTATGTATCGAAATTTCCGGAACTTTAGTAGATTGGAAATCGCCCAAGTTCTAACAAAGGGGTAAAATGCTACAAAGCAATGCTGAAAGCAATTATGCACATTGCACTTTGCAGTTCTTTTTGTCGGTCTTCATGGACACGGATTTATGGTTTCTAAATCTAACTTTGAATTCTATGGATGTAGACCCAGTGGATTGACGTTAGGTTGCACTTGTTGTAGTTAACTAACAGTTCTTCTTGTTGGTCTTCATGGACGTGGATTTCTGGTTTCTAAATCTAATTTTAGATCTTGTGGTTGTATGTAGTGGTCCGGGGTAGTTCGCGTACCTTTAATGGAGGCCTCTGATTAGTCCAATTCAAATTTCCCGCCCAAAGCAACCCTACTACAACGAGGGGAGGGGTGGGTGAAAAGGATAACGTCACCAAACCGGAAGGTCGTCACGCGTCACGCCATCAAACCGGAAGTCACGCCATCAAAACCGGAAGTCATGCTCAAACTTTTTACAAAATACAATTTACAGGTTTGGTTCCTCCTCGTCTGTATAGGGGGCGTGTCGGGCCACACGAACCTATAGGTGCCATCGTCTGTCGAGAGTGTGTCATCGTCCTCCGTGCCTGACACGATAAGCCTGTCCCCACTTTCGCTCTCAGCGTCCGAGGGGAGTGTACTCGTTGGGTACAGGCTCAAAAGGAGGGCGTGGCAATGCAGGTAGGACCAGTCCCGGTGAAGTTCTCCAAACTGGGCTAGGCAAAACCTCATGAGACAGTACATGGATGTTTTGTCGGCAACAGAAGCTATTGGAGCATGTCCACTTGGGAGAGCGTGGAGACCTCCCCGAAGGACGTTTTATCACCGGCCACGGCACCTTCTTCCATTGGTCCTCGGGTGCCGGAAAGAGGCTGTGGATGACCGGCAACGTGGGTTTTGGACGCGGATCCGGTTCTGGTGGGAGCACACTGGCCAGAAACTCTTCCAAGGTCTGCGGTTCCCACGTGTCCAGTTTGGGTGCCTTGGCCTCGGAGGAAGAGGAGGAGGGGCAATACGAACGTAAGCATCAAGCCCAACGAGACCCCCGTCTTCATCCTCAACGTCAAATTGGCCCTCAAGATGGGTTGGCTTGAGTTGCCGAGAGGAGGAGTGTACGTCTTGGGACCCAACCTGTGCGCAGAGTTCCCCGACGACACAATCCCTGCCCTGACGGGCCAACGGAAGGACCTCATGACCAGAAAGAACGTGCACGGACAGAACGAGGGCGTCTTTTGGACAGTGGGGACCAATCGGGACGGCTTCCACTACCTGGCACTGAGGCTGAACTGCAATTGGCGGTTCCAGAACCTGAACAACGCGTTTCGAGCAGTGGTGGGCGACCCGACGTAGACCTTGCACGTCTACTGCAATGCCGGGGGGCAGTAACATCGTGGGACATCAAGTGAAGGACCTGTTGCACGAAGTCCAGTACAAACGCCAAGGTCGAGGCACGGTGTACTTCGAACCGTTGCATGTGCAGTACCACCCCACGCGCAACGACATTGGTCAGAGGTGTTGTTGTGCATGTACCCGCGAGGCACGTTGATCACGTACTTCTTCTCGTTTGAAGAAGGCTCGCACTGTCCGAATCGTCCGGGCATCCGAGCCAAGATGCACATTGAGGACGTGGCGGACCGTGGGACAATCCACGACGGGGCGTCGTTCGTGAAAGCGGTGGTGGTCGATCTACGACGCACGTACGGGAATGCCGTGCAAGTGGGGTGGTCGTGGAAGGAAAGGGCCCGAACCGGACACGTTGGTGGTCGACAACGGTCGTGTGGTGTGTGATGGGGACATTGGGTTGTGTTTTCATCAAGATCTGTTGCAATGGATGGGTTGGCATGAAGGCCGCCAGCCGCATGCCCGGTCCTAACCTGACCATGCGTCCGACCATCAATCCTGTCACCATGGCCAAAAATTGGGCCGGGCAACCCACGCCAACCTGGGAGAAAGTGGGCAACAGTGTGGTCCTGTCGCAGCAGTACTCGTGGGAACTGGCCGACCAGAACGGTGGGTGGTTGGAGACGCTCTTTGAATGATGACGTCTTTGACGCCCTCGTCGGACCCCTTGTGCGCGGACATGGTACATGCACAGCAACATGGGCCAGAGTCGTTGTGTGGGGACACGGCTGATCAACGTCTTGCGTGACGTGGAAGTGCAAACCGCGGGCCAGGGCCGGACATTCTTCGAACCCCACCATGTGCAGTACGTGCCAGTCCATTAACTCTTCTTTGACGTGGTGGACCTGCATGTGACTGATGGCGACGGCCGACTGGCCACCGTGGGACGGGGTGTGACAGTCGTCACCTTGCACTTCAAACGAGCTGATCTATAAAACAGAGAGAGACAAGAGAACAAAGTAACGACATGCGGGGAGGTAGTCTGACACGGTACATGCCTGATCACACCGGATGCAGTCTGGGGGCATCCTCTTGTCGGGAGTCAAGACGTTGTTGAAATCGGGGTTGGACGCCTTGGGCGGTCCTCGCGGCGTGGTGTGTCTGGCCACCCAAACGCTCAACAGGCAAGCCAAGCAAGCCGTGGAACAAAAAGTGCAGCATCTGGCGGGGGCGGCCAACAGAGTGTGAAACGGAAAGCCCGTGGACTGGTGAGCAAGGCCAAGCAAGCCGTGAAACGCAAAGCGCAGGGTGTGGGAGTTCGAGCTGGCGGCCCAACTCCATAAAAGAAGCACCCGTTGCAAACGTCGGATCATTTCTCGACGAGGCAGCAGTGTAAGATGACGACGACGACGATGACGGCTTTGCCTTTGCACGGGGCATCACAGCCCGCTTACACCGTCGACTTTCAATTGTTTGAAGTGCCTTGCATGGACACATCGGCGGTGGCGTACCATATGGTGGAACTGTCACCGGTGACCACGGGCATCAATCCAGTGGAATTCGTCTTGGCAGCCTTACCCGAGTACCTGGATCTGAGTTGCAGTTACTTTCGGATGCAAATCCGATTGAAGAAAGGCGACGATGGCAACCTGGCCGATGGGGACTTGCTGTACCCCACACCCAACCTGGCACAAACCCTGCTCAAGCAAATGACGGTGCTCGCCAACGGTACCTTGATCAGTCCTCAGACGGACACGTACGCCTACAAAGCTTACTTGGAAACCTTGCTCAATTACACCAACGAAGAAGGGGACACCATTTTGCAACCTTAAGGCTGGTTCACCAGCTACCATCACAGCAAGAAAGCCTTCAACGCCTTGGAGTTTCCCACCCCCTTGACAGCCAACAAGCTCGACAGCGCGGCACTGCATGCCCACTACACGGCATTGAGCGAGAGTCAGAAAGCAGCGGTGTTGGAATCCAAAGAAGCCCAGAAACGGTACCAAGGTGGGCACGTGGTCACGTTACAATTGGTGCCACATTGGGAGATCTTTCACTTGGGTAAACCCTTGGTGCCCAACGTGGAACTTAAGATCCGGTTTTACTTCAATGCGCCGGACTTTTTCTTGAATGGCGTGGGCTTGAATGGCCGTTGTCAGGAAGACGACGTCAAACTGACCTTCCACATCTGTCAGTTGCAGTTGTCGGACAAGTTGTACCGGGAATTGGAAGGCGACTGGCACGATCTGCGGAAACGGCAAGTGGCCAAGTACACGGTGGTGGGTAGCGAGATCCGGGTGTTTTCGCATCCGCAGAACCAATTGGATTTCGATGAGGGCAACCTGTTCTGAGGCTGCATCCCCGACCGGTTGATTGTGGGGTTGTTGCACACCAACGCCTACAATGGCAACGTGGCCTACCATCCGTTCACCTTCCAGAAATTTGCCTTGACCAGCATCAAGCAGGTGGTGCGAGGCGAAGAGTACCCTTACCAGACCTTGGAATTGAACACGGGCAACATGTACAAAGACCTGGAAGGGTACCATCGGTTCTTGCAAGCCAGCAGAGCCTTGATGAAGAGCCGGCCCAGCATGATCGCCCCCGAGCAATGGGGTGGTACGGCGGGATGCACCCTGTTCATGTGGAACAACGTGCCCAGCAGGTCAGAGGACAATCGCTGCTTCGCAGCAGCAACACCCCGAGAGGACGAGGTCCAGTTCAACAACGACCAAGACACGGACGAGGCGACAGAGGAGGCGGAGGAGGAGGAGGAGGTGGAGAAGGTGGAGGAGGTGGAGGTGGCGGCGATGGAGGTGACGACGACAACGATCGCCCCGGACATGAACCAGGAAGAATTGCGACGCCAATTGGACCTGTTGGCCGAAGATCAATGGCAACTCACCCGTGGCCGTACCATCGCCAGGGTGACCCACACCAATACCATCACCACCGTCTATAGAGACAGCGGATTGCCCGTGGTGCATCGCACCTTGTCGCGTCCCCCGGCGCCATCGCCGTCAGACCGGCGGTGTCGCCGTCAGACCGGCGGTGTCGCCGTCAGACCGGTGGTTTCTTCCTGCGCTAAAAAGAAACGAGGGCTCATTCAGCATTCCGATGGGTCCACGTATGCTATGTATGAAGACGACGATGAAACGGTTGCGACATCAACGGCCGTTTTTGCAAGCCCTCTTGCAGGAGGCGTGCGGGTCGGGGGCGCGGTGCGACCTGTTGCAGCACGCCAACGCCAACCAGATCAATGCCACCAGCGAATTGGTGTTGAACCTGTTGAAGAAACGCATTCCCGTGTCGCCGCTCTTGATGGCCGGCTGTGCAAGCATAAAAAGGTGTTGCGTGAGGAATTCGTTAAAACGTCGACGGGCGTGGTTGATGTCGCAGCCAGGGGCCGGCCTATGGACGAGTCTACGCGACACGTGTCGATACGCGGCAGTGGCAACGGGATTACGCGTCAGTGCTGGAACAGTATAATAAGGTGTTGGGCGACAAGATGCAACTGGAGAAATGCCTCTACTGTGACCCGTGCCATCACTCATTGGAGGTCGACGGACAATTGGAATTATGCAGTGAGTGTACGCGTTGCGGGAGAACCTAAAAATTGTAGGAGATGGTCGTCATTCCCAAGCAGGAAGTGCCCGAGTTGGTACAGTATTACAAAGGGGTGGTGGGGGAGAATCCATTGTTGACCCGTGTGGGATGTTTGGGCACCAAGAAACAATGGTTGCTGACCGACCCGTCATTGGCGGCCTCCGAAGCCGTGCAACACGTCAAACCTGTGTCAAATGCCTTGTGACCACCCACCAAACGGTTGCATCAAGTCACGGCCCCGTTACCCCCTGCCGGCACTGAAGGGGACGCGGGCGATGCCGACGCCGATCTGACCACGTCGGCCTTGGAGAAATGGATGCAACGTATGGTGCGTGTGGCCGAAACGCCGCGGGGACGGGTGGTGGCAGCCAAGGCGCAACAAGCGGCCGTGGGACCACCCCCGGCCCGACCTGGGGCGTGGCGACCGTGAAAAAAGAAGGGGCCCGACCCAAGACGGTGCCGGGACAGCCTCGGCACATGAAAGAAGCCTTGTTGGAAGAAATGTAGGCCACCGGGTTTAAACCCAAGAGACGGAGCGGGCTGATGGCTGACGGAAAACCCGAGAGCCCATTTGCAGCAAGCCCACGCCTTGCGTGGCGGTCAGAAACTGTCCCACGCCTTGTCCCAAGCCCTATGATGTACGGTGGAAGATCTGCTGGATCAGGAGCCCCAGATGAATGATCGCCACTACGTGTTCTTGTATTTTCACACGCCCCGGTACGATTGCAGTTTCGTGCGGGGTTACGCATGGGCCGTTGGCGCCAAGATGCTCGGGCCGTCAACGTCTTCTTGGACAAGATGGCCACAAACCTCAATTCGGGCCAACAGTTTGAGCCCAACAAGTCCTTCGAGTTGGAATTCATGCACGTGCGGTACGGACCGCAAGGCCAAGGCATATGCAAGCGTGATTGACCGCGCCACGAGGCCGCCGTCAAGTTCCGACTGGGTAAGAAGTGTATTGTCCCGATGCTGTGGGACGCGACCTGTTGGAGTACTGCATCTCCGACGTGCGTCTCATCAAGGAGGGGTGTTTGGTGTTCCGATGCGACTTCAAGGTCCTCACGTGGTTCTGTCCCTTTGGCAAGATGACCATTGCTAGGGCGTGCATGCACGACCTACACCTGAACCGCATGGAGCCCGACGCCATCGCGTCCAAACCCCTTGCAGGGATGGTGTTTGGTGCCCAAACACTCCCAAGTGTTCATGGTGTGGCTGACCTGGGGAGAACCTGACGTCGCCCTCGGCACCCATCTCGGCGAGTTCACCGACGAACTGGAACCCACGCAATACATCGTGGAGTTCTGCTCGGGGGGACCTAAAAATTACGGGTATGCGTGCAACGATGCCAAGACTACATGCAAAGTGAAGGGGCAAAACCTCAACGCCGAAGGGTTTGCCCAACTGAACTACGACGTGTTGCACGAATTCACCAAGGCAGGGCTACGATGTTCCGAGGCCGCCGCACGCAAGAAACGTATCCACGACGCACGCAAGATCGTGCGGGACCCCAAGACCTATACCCTGCACCCGAGACCACCAGGTTTCTTTCATCTTCTTTGTACATCGTTTTTTCTTGCTTGGGACGGGAGCGTCACTCGGACCTCCCCCACATTCCCGTTTGTATATAGTTTTTTAATTCATTAAAATTCGTTTTTTCATTCAAACTGCGTTTTGAGCGTGACTTCCAGTTTGATGGCGTGACTTCCGGTTGAATGGCGTGACTTCCGGTTTGATGGCGTGACGCGTGACGTCCTTTCCTGTTTGGTGACGTCATCCTTTTCACCCACCCCTCCCCTCGTCGTAGTAGGGTTGCTTTGGGCGGGAATTTTGAATTGGACCAATCAGAGGCCTCCATTTCCAACCATCAAAAGGTACGCGAACTAGCCCGGACCACTACTGTTGTAGACTCAATGGGTTGAAGGTTGCACTGGTTGCAGTTGACGTTAGATGAAGCGCAAGTGCGTTTCTGTTTTTAAAACAACAGGCTTTTAAAAACTAGAGATAGTTTTGGAATCGACAAGAAAGTTTTCGCATATGCCGCATCTACTTTTTCCGCATTTAAAACAGCTAGATCCTTCAAATTCCCTGTTTGTAAAAGGTTAGTATCATGCTTAGATGGTGCTAGAATCGAGGGTGCTTTAAATGCGGTAAAAGGATGCAATGCAAATGAAACAATAGGCCTGAATTACTACTGATTTTGTAAAAATAATATGTGTAATATGTACGAAGGGGAATGGGCTACATCTATTCATTTGAATTCTTTAATTGACCTGTCGCGTTTCAGCTTACGCCTTCATCAGGGGTCTCAACTGCGTTCCGTATTACAGTCAATTATATGACGTGTTAAAGGTCAAGGCTGGTCGAGCTGACGTTTTGAGGGCATCGGCTGACACACCACAGGCAGTAAAGGTGTCCAGCTCTATAACAGGGCAGCTACGTTCAATCCAAACTTGGCTGCCCCTTGCCTTTTTCAAGGGGAAAGAGCAATTTATCTAAACTGTTGACGTGTTCCATGGTTGGAAATCCCGCAATTGTGTACTCGAGAAGGGCTGGCATGTGCCTTGAGTGATGTAAATAACTAATTTCTCCTTAATGAAAATTATTTTTGTAGGTCTGAGTTTGAAATTTCTTGAAAGCACAAGATTGACAGCTCTAACATTACATGCACAGTAAGAAAACAGTAAGAGTGCATTGGCTGTTAGAACAAATTTCACAGCCAGCATCTATGAAATGACAGGGGTAGTTTTCTTTTGGCGACCCGGTTATCACAAAATCAGCTTTACATATAAGTTTGTATGGAAATAAAAGCAACCACTGACTTAATATCATGTAGTTGTGTTAAGAAGATCCCCCTTAAGGGAGCACTACCATTAAGGATCCCAGGATAATGGAGAGGCTGATTTCATACCAATTCCCAGAGCAGGGCCCTCAAACAATAGTGATACATTCTCTACTAAGAGAGCCTCAATGGGGTTAGCCGTTAGCCGTA
>BLFK01000866.1:679280-689280 GCA_014634185.1 Astreopora myriophthalma
ACTATATTCAACGTATACATACTCGTCGAGGCTCACGTCTATTGGGTAATCTGTGTAGGATGTGGCATAGGATGCACTTCTGTATAAGTCCATTCTGAAGGTGAAATTTCCATATCCCCCTGTGAAATGGAAACGTGACACTGACATTCCTTAGTATGGCACGTTTTTCTAAGTTTAAGGAAGAAGTGACATATTGTCAACTTGGACTGCATTAATTTGTAAAGCAAATATTAAAAAAAAATAACAAAAATGGACTTTGGAATACATTAAAATCCGATTTAAAGACGAAAAATGAATTTTAAATAAAATATCAGCCATCTCGGATGACCCCACAAGCCCCAGCAGCATACCAATTATGCAAAGCTGTAATTTTTATATGAAGTTGTAGATTACATAACAGGCTATCCATTTATGGTAAAACATTGAAACATAACAAAACCCAGGTGGATGGTCCATCTATCACCTTCCCCTTTAAGGGCGGGGGCGGGGGTCAGTTAGCTTGTGCGTCCGAGGTTGATAATAGAAGTGATGCTAATGATGTTGATGAGAAGCTGTACCAAAGGAATAAACGATTAACTGGATTTTTGTTGCATCATTTCTTCACTTAGAAAAGTGAATGAAATCAACTTCAATAAATGTAATAGTGTTCTGGTAGATTTACTTTCAGCGCCAAAGAAAATGGTCCGAGGTTTGAAGCTCGTTGTTAACTTCTTCCTTCTAGAGAAACTGCAGTAAAATGGAAGGTTGATGTCGTGCGTTCGAGTGATTACACTGTCAATAACCACTGCATCCACCCGAATTTCGTTCCAGAACAAAATGTTGTCCTGTGTTTCGTTGACCAGTGTTCCGCAGCCATTCAACGGGGTACCGATGATCAAGTGCGTAGAATTCTCTGTGGCCCTGCGTAGAAGCGTATAGTTGGCAATTGAATAATGAAATCATTGAAAATGAGATACTGGCTAGCTTAACGATCAGTCATTCTCCCTGAGATCAGGCAGTCTTCAGTGATTTTAAGTATGATCCTAAACGAATTATTGAATCCATGTAAAAACAAATAAAAGCGAGTTTATCCCGGTAAACCCTTCAATAGACAAGTAAATTAAAACATTTGCTATATTCAGACTTCTGAACCTGCCATTCTAAGAATGTCTCTCGTGTCACGCTTAAGAGAAACTAATGACGGCCCTCGTTTGATCAGCATCATTTAGAGGTCTTGAAGGAGTTACCTGCACGAAGAATAGCGAAGACGTAGATTGTTGACCGTAAAGTATGGAAATGTTTGTTTTTCCATCGACACTGTCATGTTGTTCTCATCACATGTAACTGTCACCCCAGGCTCTAGAAATGACGGAAGGGGACTGTAAGTCAAACTCACCACGGCATAAAAGAAAGTTTTACAAATGTTTCACCTACCAACACATGTCAAATTGTTGGCGGCCATAGTTGTGCCTTCCGGACATCCACAGTAAAAAGATCCAGGGAAATTGTAGCACTGATGACTGCAGCCGCCATTGTTGATCGAACATTCGTTGATATCTGTAGAAGAAAACGTAGATTCAGTTTAGAGATATTTTTTTTTTTGCCTTTTCTACTGACAAAGTGGTCAGAGGACGATAAGCACAGAAATCTCAAACAAAACCTGAGTGTCTAAATAACATATCTTGAAGTTGCTTTAATAAGAAAGCTTTTTTTGTTTCACCTAGTTGCTGTTGTTCTTACGCAAAGAAAACAGGTGAGGTTTTTGTTCATAATTTTCCTTTGTGGTATTTTGCAGGATTTCCGGCCTTTCTGTTGGCGTTTTTGTTATGGCGGATCCAAGATTTCAGCTCAATCAGACATTATAACACCATGACTTTATTTTTTGGAATACGTGATGTACATCTTTTGGTAAAAGGGTTCAGATACCACAGAAGTTGATGAACTTTCCACGCAGTGACAAATAGTCGTTAAGAAACCAGTAGGTCTTAAATTGTTAAAAGAAGAGGGGATATAAGTTATGTAGAAAGAGCAGCATAAAAATGTTCAGTAGCCAGCCTGTATTGCCGGTCTATGTTGCCCGTCTCTACCTCTATATAATTATATTGGCGGTTTATGTTGCCCGTCTCTGCCTCGCGTATGTATGACTTATCACATATAACGGTATGAGAAATAAATAAATAAATAAATAAATAAATAAACAAAAGAAAAACATGCAAGAAGAAAGCTGAGGGTCTGAAGATAGTTAGGGTGAAGAGACAAAAACAAAACAAAGCAGAAACAAGCAACAAACAAACGAACACAACTTCCTTTCTTCTTCGATTCTTTAATTTGCGTACACCTGGAGCTTTGTTCCCGGCTTCACTGTGCATTTTCACTGTGCAGTGAGACTTTATTTGTTATAAGTGTCAATGGTTTTACGGCTGCGGCACTCATTGGGGACACCGCAAATCAAATTCAATCAACTGAAATCAAGTAAATGTTTATGAGAGGGTAAAACCAAAGAAGAACAACTTCCCAGAGCACTAGAAGCGACAGAAGTCAACCTACACATGACACTGAGTCAGAGAATCGAAATAGAACCCGTGCTCTCACCACTACCACAAGCTGCTCCCCAACATACTCATGCACGTGCATCTATAAATAACGATGTCTCACCTAAACAAGATTTTCCATCAGAGGCTAGTCGGTATCCACTGACACATGAACAGATGAAGCTGCCAGGGATATTCGTGCAAAATTGATCACAGTCTGATGGCATGTATAATTGAAAGTCCGAGGGAAACGGCAGCGCGTAAGAACTTGAGGACACTGAACTGGATGATGTCGTTGGTGAATTGCGTGGTGCTGTAAGAGAAACCATGCTCAAAATTAAATCCCTATGCCTTTGCTGTCTGGACTTAGTGTGATTTCATTTGAAACTAATTGCATGCAAAGCAATCTCACTATTTAAAGTCAAAGTGTTCATGCCAATCTACTATAGTAATTGTTGTACTACAATACACTTGTGCACTTAGGGACCACATAGTCTAGTCATCTCTATCTGCAAAAGAACAAAATTTCTGCAAGAAAGTATAATGGTTTTTATAGACATTTCATGTAACACGAGGGCTGTACACGGTGAAGTTTAAAGACTCAATACTCAGAAATCCCGTTCCGATTGATAAACAAACCGAAGAAACAAACAACAAACCGTAGGTGGTCTTCGTCATGATGGTGAGATCACCACATTGAAAGCCTTCCGTGCTTTCATTTTGAGCGGTAAGGTAAAGAAGTAAAGAGCCTGAATTTTGTGGCACCGTGTGTAAAAAGGTAACACGTCAAATAAACAGGACAATGTTACGGTCAAGCTATGTCATGCGGTGACTAGTGTATACCCGCAAGACTGAAATGAACATATATTAATTTGCGTTCCTCTTTGCGGGGAATTTTGTTTCAAGGTTACTGTATACCTTCAGGGGTGTTTCGCATCCAAGCGATGTAGCAATCCGGTTTGAACTGTCGGTACCTAAACCCCGGTATCAAATTAAAGCTTATAAAACCGGCTATCAAACGATAGCAACAATTTTGAAGTAATATTGACCGTCGAATTGTTGATGACCTTTAAATACGAGCTTCCGAAGCTACAAGTCAAATCAAAAAGTCGCAGACACGATTTTGTCGTTTATATGCTTAACTAGCTACTGTCCAAATTTGACGGCAAACCAACAAACTCGCTTTGACTTGTTGCTTTTAAAAGGTGGTTTAGACGCTCACGATAAGAGGGCATGACAAATTTGTTAACTCATTTTATTTCAAAATTATTGGTGAAGTTTGGTAGCCAGCTGTATAAGCTTTCATTTGATACGTGGGTTCAGGTATCTACAGTTTAAACCGGACGTGCCACATCGCTTGAGAGCGGGACAACCCTGAAGGTATACGGTGACCTTCAAAATGGCGTCGCTTTAAGGATTAATCGGAAGTATTTGAGCTGTTATTTGACTGACTTTGGAACGCATTCAGTGGAATCAATGACTCGTAATTTTGCATTATAAATGAAGTTTTGCTTGTAAACAAAACAATCCGATCTGGGAAAAACCTTCCAGCTACTCGGCGAAGTAGGTAATTTTGGATGTTTAACTATGCCCATTTTGGACTGTGGCGAAGAAGATGCACCGCGGAGAGTGAGGATTTTGGCGCCCAAGAGAAATCGATGAGGAAGAGGAAAAGTTGCCATGTGATGCTTGTCCTATTGTAGTAAGTCCAGTTTTCAATAACTGTACGGTAAAAATATTGGATGGTCGGAAAACAAGGACAGTGCTAAATTGGAAGTCATGATGAAGTGATAAAGTGAAATGTGTTTGTTGTATTCGTCTTATTCGTCTTTCAAAGTTACATTTGTGAAGTTCAATGTTTCATATAGGGGCACGTGGTTGTATACTTTCATAGCTATTAACGGTTGTCTATAATTCGTATCGTTATCGTATTAAATCGATCATCAACCCAAGCCTTCCCTTTAACCTTTTAAAACCCTCCCCCTGCTTTCAAACAGTTGCAGACCTATATATGTGACCTGAATAGTGGGTTTCTGTTGGCTCTCACCCTTTTGAGTTATTAATGAATTTTACAAATTTGTTTATTTATTTATTTTGTATTTATTTAGTTACTTATTGTTGAGATATGCCTTGGTGGCTGAATTGTGTGAACAGACTGGATGGATGGGTGTTTTTACCTACCTGCTGTTGACGACAGCGACGTGGACGGGGACACAGAATCAGACACAGACGTGAAAGGGGATACAGACGCAGACGTGGACACAGACGCAGACTTGGACAAAGATGCAGACAAAGACGTGGATGCAGACGTGGACGCAGACTCAGTCGTGGACACAGACGCAGACGTGGACACAGACGCAGACATGGGCACAGACACAGACGTGGACAAAGACGCAGACGTGGACAAAGACGCAGACAAAGACGTGGTCAAAAACGTGGACGCAGACGTGGACGCAGACGTCGAAGGGGACGCAGACACAGACGCGGACGTAGACGTGGAAAGGGAATAAGACGCATATGATCCACGGGCCATGCTTGTCGTAGAAAGTCGCTGTGGAGGTATTGCATTGGGGTGTCCTGTTTGAAGAATAATTTTGAGAGTTACTGAGAGCAGTGCATTAATTCTTTTTGTTGGAGTGTGCTTGGATGTTTGGGAAGGTAACATGAATGTGAAATAAACAAAAAAATGAGATTAACAAATCTTTGAGTGAGTCGGTTATTTCAAATGGTAAGCGTTGCAGGTGCAAACGATCTCCTGGCTGATCCCAAAAGCTAGGATATTTGCACATGTGTAGCACGCTTACGGCTCACTATTGAGATTGTATTTTAGGCCAGAACGTGACCTGACCTGCTCAGCTGTTACTTTTGAACAGCTCCCGACTAGCAACACAATCTCAAAGTTTTCTTGGGAAGGTTCATTTTAATAGACCTTTTTGCCGATACGGTGCCCATCTTGGATTCTACTGTTCTGCGAAAGGTAATATGGGATGCCCAGGGAGCAAATACATACATGTGAGTATAATTTTGCTTTTTGTTTGAAAAATTTCAAGCCGCTTTGGTTTTTACATCCTTTGTTTCGCACCATAATTATTCTGATTCAACGAAAATACAAAAATTGATCTGGTTTGAAAATTATTGAACCAAAACCAAATTTACACCCACATTGTGTGCGCATTTTCCCCTGAACATCCCGTAATCTTTTTCTTAGAACGATAGGATTGAAATTGCCCCCGTATCGGTAAAAAAAGGTCTTTAGAATGCAGCACTTTCCCCGGGGATATCACCTCTCCGAACATCTGAAGTAGCGCTAAAACGCTAAAGGAAATAATTCAAGGGAATGTTATCTCCTAGTCACTTGCAATCGTTGATGTGCTCAATTCCCTTTCCCTTTCCCCCTATATCATCGTGACTAAGTTGGTCCGATTAAAAGGAGAAAATAAAAATCCGTTTCTCACTTGTTTGCACAGACATGGCGTAAGCCGCAAAGCCAGGCATCCCGACAACAGAATTCGACCGAAATCGTAAGAAGAGGAATCTGCCAGTGCTGTATACTGATAGATAAGCCAAAGATCCACAAGCCTTTGTTACCAAGGTACTTGAGAGCGAGTCACCATCGTGTATCTCCAAATAATCCAACGGGCAGCTGCTGGAACCATATTCCAGGTTAAATTGGTAAACGTAGAGTCGTATATAGCCAAGGGAAGACTCGATTAACCACGTGCAGTCCTGGTTATTTGGGTAACGGCCCGGATAGTTGGGACTGTAGAAATACTCAGTCTTGTAATAGCTGTATAGCGAAATGTGCCTGGAACAGGATCCTAAAAATAGGAATACTATGTTACTATCCTAATTTCAAGTCAGTGTTCAATGCATCAGTGGCGATGGCACTGGTGATATAATGTTTGACACGTTGCATAGGAAGAAATGGTTTCAGTGCCATGCTGCTTCTCACACTGTTAAAGCTGCCACGCCGAATATCGAAAAGACAAAAAAAAAAGGCCTTCTTGGCCAATTAGACGTGCGATGATTATGCAGGAAAAGAAATCTTAAAGCAAGTAAAAAGTCACAAGAAAAGCGTAAAAGATGACCCAGACGGTTTACGAAAAAAACGTTTCTGTACATTTTATTTATATTCCATTGACGATGACGCTCTTACACAGCGGCGAAAAAGAGGGAGGGTGGTAAAACTACTTATATACAACTTTGAACAAAAATGGAAACATGCGCAACAAAAGAAAACGCCCGAATTAACACTGAGAATAACATCACTACCACTTCTAACGTTGCTTATTTGACAAACTTCATTCCTAGCTCCTTGATAAGTTTCTGGAAGCGGTGCCTAGGCAAGGTCTCGTTAAAATGTCTGCCATCATTTCATCAGTGGGAGTATATTTCAAGGTGATCGACCTGTTGCGAACTCCGCGAACGAAGTGTAAGCGTATATGAATGTGATTGGTCCTTCACTAATACAATAGCTCCTTGGCTGTCTTCATGAACAACAGCTGGCCCTTTCTGAGGTTCCCCTACATGATCTGCGAGTGGTCTACTAGCACCTCATCGTAAGATATACACGGGGAAATTATAGCAAGTGCGCACTTCTGTACCTATTTTGTGGCCAAATTAAAGAAAAGTATTGCGGCAAATCTGTGGGAGGCGCGGTGCCCTCATGGTTAGAGTACTCGACTCTGGATCGAGTGGTCCAGGTTCGGGTCCTGGCTGGGACACCAGGTGTATAAATGGGTACCGGCGAGATGCTGGGGGTAACCCTGCGATGGACTAGCATCCCATCCAGGGGGGAGTAGAAATACTCCTAGTCGCTTCATGCTACGGAAACCGGAGATAAGCGCCGGCCTGGTGGGCCTTCTGTCTCGTAAGCAGACTTTCTTCTATTGCGGCAAATCAGGAAAGAGAACCGAAGCATATTAAAGTATAGACCTTACAAGCGCACAGTTCAATGCGCACCTTTCCATTGTTATGAACAAGTCATTATTTTTAATATTGACCTCTTGTTCCACCCAGTGACCACAATAATGGCCTCCTGTTCCAATTGGGTGCTTTCTTTGTTCTATAACAATGAAAAGGTGCATTAAATCGGATTATCCTTCGTTCCTCGGCCATCTTAAAAATAAGGACCGAGTGCTACGCGCTCGGTCGTTATTTTTAAGAATGCCTCGGAGCTCAGGCATTATCCTACATATACTTCCACGATATCCCGCGAAGGTACGCCGCTGCGTTTAACCTTTCTTAGGACAATTTACGATTGGCCTTATTAATTATAGCAAAGTCCTGTGATATTGCAGGAAATACGAAGGTCATTCTTCTGTTTTTTGTCTGCTTGGCTTCGTAATTTAAGCAATGTAACAAAGAGTCTTTTTTTTTTCGCATTCACCAGCGTACTTACCGAGAAACATTACAGAGGGCGACAGGTAGGAGGAACTCGAAGTTGGAGTTACTATGACAGAAAGTGAACACAGAACAAAATTTAGTCATTGAGAAACTATTCTGCGGATTTATTAGCAATTTTATTGATTCGTTTCTTTCAAAGTGTTGCTGTTTTATGACATAACAGCTATATGTTTTACTTGAATGTTGGTAACGTGAATCGTGCGCGAGAAGTGCTGGCCAGCGTGGCTAAAGGACAAAAAATTTGCTACACAAACTGTTGGATGAAAATGTTTTGAGGTAGAACAAACATGGGAAACCATTTAAATGCAATGTTGAGCCACTTGGTTGAACGGGAAAACATCCTTTTCCAACACTTTTCTACACAAAAATGTTCGATCTGGCTTAGCCAGAATGTCAGCAGGTCTTGTTGCTGTTATTTGGATTAAAAACGGTTAAAATAGAGTATTGTCGGTGAGCGGGGAGAGGTACGAAAATATATAATGAACAATAAAGTTGCAGTGGCTGATTGTCTTTACTTGGTTGCGGCTAAAGAAAACTTGCTCTAGACAGGTATTTTCCGTTTTCTCAATCACAAAGCAATTAAGGAAAATTGTCAAAATGCCAAAACTGAAGTAAACGTCACAGGACCGAGACTAATTTGGTTGGATAAGTTTCTCAATAGGGCAATTATTGTTTTCACAAATTGAGTTACTTTTATTGGCCAAGGACGAGAAGTAATACTCCTTTAATTAGTAAACGTTTTCTTCAATATCGTACGAGGACGGTTCTTTTCTTTATATTAATCATGCCGTCAACAAACACACTTACCACTCCCGATCCAGTGGGTCGAGGAAGTCTGAATGGAACTAGTGTGAACCCATGGATAATTAAGTCCTGAGTGAGAACGACACTCGTTCAAGTCTGGAGGGAAATGAAAGGTTTTCGATGCAACAGTTCTACTTTTACAATATCCTCGGCCCTGTTCAATACTTTCCATTTTCTTCGATGATCTATATAATACTTAACAATTATTCCATGAGCGCGCGTTGGATATGAGATGGTAAATAGCCAACGACGCGCGTAGCGCGTCGTTGGCTATAACCAGTCTCATATCCAACAAGCGCGAATGGAATAATTGTTTTATTAAATTCTCAACCTTCGGATAATGCAATTCTAGCTTTCTCATTGGTAATTTTTGCATTTCTCGACGAAACTTGGCTTCCCGCGAACAATTTTATGCTGAGCGGCATTTGCTGCATTCATTTCCATATAAGGTCAAACGCAGGTATAATGGCTGATAACCGAGATCCAGTGAACCATTGAGAAAGCTAGAATTGCATTATCCGAGGTTGAGAATTTAATAAATTTGATTATTAAGTTTTCTGTTGTTACGTAATGCAGAATTTTCCAACCCACGTTGGCCACATAACTGTGAATACAAGTATAAATACAAATTTTATTCCAGAGCACTGTATTTTTCGCGCTATTTAAAGTGGAAAGAAAGGGTTAAAAGAGCATAGAATAACAAAATTAACCAACAAGCCGTGTTGGTGTACGAAACAATGCAGCTAATGTTCCTTCGGAAATTCGGCTCTTGTCGTGCAAAACACACGTATAAGGCAATTTTCTATTGTTTTATACACCAAAAAAGCCGTCTCATCACGTCATTGTAAACATGAAACGCAGCCGCTTATGACCACTTTACTGAGAGCTGAGGCGCCAAACGCGCCGAATAGTAACCGTGTAGCACTGACTTCGTTGGCCAGTGTTTATCCTTAATCCTTAAATGCTTGTCTATTGAAAATAAAAACAAGAAAATAAACAAATAAATGAAAGCAGAAACAAAAAATTGGCGTGAACAACGACGCACAGGGCCGAGACTTTCCGTTCAAAGTTAAAGAAAGTATTACAGCTTTTTGGGTTGACGTTTGAAGTCCCACGAACGTGACCACCACCAGCCGTCGATGGTCAGTTGTAATTGTAGCAAAAGAACCTTAGTGAACTTAGTGGACTGACTAGTTTTGACACAATGTTTTGAGTGGCCTCAATCCTCATTTTGTATTTTGTATTTTTGTGCTTTTTTTTTATTACATTAAAACCAAAAA
>BLFK01000866.1:694280-696780 GCA_014634185.1 Astreopora myriophthalma
CAGCCATTCGTTACCACGTACATTTCCTTGCGAACACCATAACTGAACTTTATTTGAAAGTGAAGAATGATCATCGCAGTTAATTTTCCAATTTAAGCAATTGGAAAGGAGAAGCCTGAAAAAATCAGGGCTTCAACGGGATTCGAACCCGTGACCTCCGCGATACCGGTGCGATGCTCTACCAATTGAGCTATGAAGCCACACATTGGGAGCGAGGTCAACTGTCCAAGGGCGCACTAAATATAAAGTCAGCAGTTGCGACTCTTTCTTCCTGATGTGTTGAACGAAATTTATTAGTGCAATGGAAACCCTTCTTAGGGAACACAATTCCGAAGAAGGGTTTCTCGCTGTGCAAGTGATTTATTGACTGACGCAGGTAAAATGAAATTATTCAGGGCATTGCAAAAGAAGAACACAACCTCAGTACAGAGTACTGTGTCATGATGATCGTCTTTGACTCCTGTAATATGCCCATAAAACGTTTGAAAGAAAAGACACCATTTTCCCCACCTCTTCCGGCTGAAAGGCTATTCACAGAACTCATCAGCAATATTGAGTGCTGATTTCAGTATCTAAATATGAGCGATTATTTCGGACACATAATTTATCTTGGAAGGACGTGCATTCATCTCCTAAACAGAAGAGCTTCGCTAGAGGAATCTCAGAGAAATAGGATTCTTTATGCAAACAAAACTACGAAACTCTGTGCTTGGGCACTGTCAATTCTCTGGGCCTATTGGAATCCCCCGAGTATTTAATTATTTAAGACTGATACATTGTTTAACATTAAGCATTTTTTGGCTGTCTGTGGCTGAAGGTGGCTGAGTTTGTGTTCAAACATGGAAGTAACATAGCGTCTAGGCTCAAATAAGCATAATGTATTTCTGGGTAAACGAGTAATCTTCCAAAGCTGATTCCTTAGCGTAATACCTTCCCTTTCTCTTCTTCAGACAAAACCGGGAACTGCTTATGAACTGGAACTTGTCATAGATAAGCAAAATCAACGCGATATATACTAATAACAAGAAATCGAGAGAAATGCTCCACTACGTGCACTCAAAGTCTCCAGATTGATTATATACTTCTTTGCGCATTTTGCTTTATTTATTTGCTTGTTTTTGTATCTGTTGTTGTATGGTGTTTCAATGTTTATAAGTAAATAAGCTTAATAACTAAAAAAATAGTTCATTCGTTCAATCGCTCATTCCTTTGTTGTGAAATGTTTTGAATTATTTACCTAACACTCTTCTTTAAGAAAAAAAAAAGGATTCCACGAAAAAAAAATACATGAAATATATTATAAAAGGGTAGATGTTGTAAGTCGACGGATAAATTCTTCTTGTTAAAAGACTATCATTTTTATGAGTAGAAAGCAAAAACAATTTCACAAACGAGCAATTAGTAAAGTGGCGTAAAACATACTGTTTTGAGATGTCTGATGGTTCGACCTCAATGACTGCTTTATAGGCTGATCCAATCTGGACTTCGGAGCATTCACCATCGTTTGGAGTAGATCCAGTAAATACGGGCACTTCATTGCATGAACCATGTTGAGAACTAATGATTACCAGAAACTGAAGCCCCACTGCACTGAATGGAGAAAGACTGGAGAAATTGGTCGTTCCAGCCGGAAAATCTTCTATCGTAATTGCCGTTGCGTAAGTACCGGTCGTGCCAATGGTGCCATTGTAAAACATCGTACATGACGCCTGAAAAAAGAAGACAAATGCATCCGATATCAGGGTGAAACTCGTTTGCAGTACAAACAGTCGATTCAAAAGTTAAAAAGACAACAAAACAAAACAAAACAAAAAAACAAAAAACAAAAAAACAAAGAAAAAAAAAGAAGAAAAAAAACGGGCATAAGCTTCCAGTTTTCAAATTTTAAAGAGTTCCTCGGCTACCTATTCTTCTGGAACGGCGATGAAGAAGACGCTGGGACAGGGGCGTGCCGGTGCCATTCACGTCTTGAAAGGAACAATGTTACGAAGGAGAAACTTTTAATCTTTACCGTATTATAGTTTTTAATCAATCTATCAATGTATTAATTACTTTTATCTTGTCGGCTTTTATTTCCTAATATATTTTTGATGTTTTTTTTTTGTGGCAAATACATCCGTTAAGTGAGTACCTGAAGTAATTAAAATAAGTAAGTAAGTAAGTGACTTTGTTTAACGAGGGCAGCACACGAGAACATAAATAAATAACTCAACTCAGTGGCTCCAGGAAATGAAAGCGAAAAGGTAAAACCAACTGAAACTGGTAAAGGTAAAACTGAAAGCTCTGCCAGCAGGTTAGGTTATTTGATATCTTAGCGGGGTTTAGCTATTAGAGGCAGTATGTGGATGGTACTAGTACGACCTTCATCTTGATGTGAAATCACTCTTGTTACCTCTTGTGGCTCTTTGCTCGTTTACATGATTGCGGCCCAAAATTTCATGACGGTACGAGTCATGCTGGTTTTGTCACTACGGTATACCGGTTTCTTCGGTATGAAATT
>BLFK01000866.1:706939-724609 GCA_014634185.1 Astreopora myriophthalma
AGAAAAGAAACCTGAGCTGAACACTCAATCTGACTCAATCAAAGCAAAACTATTTACTACCCAATTATTATCCTCTACGTTCCACATTGTAGTGCTTTTAATTACATGCAACGAGATTTTCACACACATTCTTAGTATTTAAAAAACCCACAAGAATCTGACTTTTAGTTTTTACGAATTTGAAAATGATGAACGAATCATCGAAACGTCATTCAAAATTATTATCACTTATTTTTACTCTCAATTGTATAGAGAGTGATAAATTAAATTAGTATTGGTCACACGTGACTACCTCTGCTAGTCAAATGAACTTTGATGAACAGTCTTGGCAACTGTCAACTTTTGCGACACACGATAACTTGCACAAAATACATTGCTCTTTCAAATACAATGAACATTGACGAAATTTGCAGGAATAATAAGAAGTCTTTAGTTTGACACAGACTAGCATTAACCGAAATGGCGTTCCAGAAACCGAACGCTGCATCAGTCAACACAAAAACTCATTATACAGCCTTGTGCTAACTGTTTCTTTCACTGTTCCAAATAACCAACAAATAGAACTACTTCTATTTAGCACAGAACGCTTTCTTTACTCCTCTTTTGCCGGTGGTGCATTATCAGTGAAAAGGAAACGGAGGTAAAAGCGGACATAAATGATGCCCTGGTTCAGTATACGCAACGCAGACTTGCCAGTGAAGCAGGAAACAATGTCACTTTAATCACGGTAGCAAAATGTAAGGGCATGACTTTACGTTTTGTTATATTCACGTCTTGCTTCGATCCCCATCGAAGAAGGTCGCATGATCGGAGGTATCCTGGATTTACGTATGTTGAAATCAGTTTGAATGCAAACACGAGAGGCAACTATGGCAACGATGGAATGAGAGCTAAGGCGCGAGGCTTTCATCAATCAATCAATCTATCAATCAATGACTTTATTTACGTGTCGAAAGGGTTTAGCATTGCTGCGAAATGGGGACACCTTAAACGAGTTATAGTTCTCTGGACTATGTACAGGTTATGATTTTAAACATAACAACTATTTACAGGACAAAAATAAGAGATATCTACCATAATAAAAGTACAGAAGTGAGTAGAATTACGAATAAAATTAAGAATGAAAATGGGTAGTCAAGTTAAACACCAATAACATTTGCACCCACTATTTGCATCAATTAAATTGTTTAAATCCCTTTTTCTAATGTAATTTTTAAAATTCTTTGAACTGAATGGTTTAGCATGATTGGGAAGTCTGGCCCATAGTTTTGGACCTAAATACGCCGCGTGACTGAATGTTTTCCGTAAGTCACTGTCTTGAATCTTGGGATGACAAAGTCTGCATTGCTCAAATTAAAGTTGCCTTGTTGTTGTTTAAAAAGATCGATTATATACTGTGGGCACAAGTTGTTCTTAACTTTAAACATTAAAATTGCCATATCCTGGAGTCTTCGATTCAACAATGTTGGCAATCCAGCAGCAGTCAGCAGTTTTTCATAACTTGAAGTTGTATCACGGTAGATAGCTCTAAGTGCCTTTTCTTGGATCCTCTCTTGTTAACGTGTATCAGAAGCTTTAATAAAATCCCATGCAACAGAGAAATTTGGTAAAATTGCTGACTTGTAAAGCTGAAGTTCAGCTTTCTCTGGAATCAGATTTCTTAACCGCATTATGACACCAACAAGTCTCCCTGCCTTAACCGCAATTGACTTGACATGTTCTGTAAAATTAAGTTTATCGTCTATGATAATAACTAAGAATACACAAGATTTGTGGGCTCTATCGGTGCTGTGCCATCCAGTGCAATAGAAACTGACATTGCTTCTTCCTTGTTTGCTTTTAGTGTCATTGTCTGAAATTTATCCTTGTTTGCAAGGAGTGAGTTTTCCTTATACCACCGCGAGGCTAGCCTTGCTTGTGCATTAAGAGTTGAATCCACTTCCTTAGCATCCATATTTGATGTATAGAGCTGATGGTCATCAGCATACATAGACAGTTGGCATCCGCTTACGGTATAATACATATCATTCTGAAAAATAGTCGAAAGTAGAGGGCCAAAACAGGATCCCTGCGGACATCCTTTTTTGATTTCTCTCCAAGAGCTAATGGCATCTTTTAGTTTGACTCTTCCTTGTCGATTTTCAAAATATGATCTAACTAGCTTGAGAGCCTTCTCTGAAAAGTTATAAGCCTTCAGTTTATTTAACATTAATGGTGGAAGAAGACAGTCAAAAGCTTTACTTGTATCAGTTGATAAAATTCCTACGACAGCCTTGTTATCAAGAGCAGACTTCCAGTCTTCAACAAGTTTTAATAATGTAGTCTCACAACTGTAATTGGTAAGCAGACATATGTATGTTGAGATGATCATCCATGTACTCAGATATTTGATGGGTGAGTTGTTGTTCAAATACTTGATCACATACAACTATCTCCAGTGTTGATTGTAAAGGCTTATGTCTGCATAAAAAAAACATACAGTATTTTGCTCAGTTTTGTATCTAGTAACCACAACTCTTCAACGTAACTGCAATTTCTATTCCGTAAAAGGCAAAAAGCGAACGCCGTTGAGATCCTATTAGGTTTTCACTATTTCGTGGCTTGTGTTTAAACTGAGAGGTCCCTGTGATAACATTTTCACTGCTTCAAATGGGATCAGTAATTGTTGCTAAACAGGCATGCAATCACAGGTTATTTCTGTTCTGACATTGGAATCTGTTTACTGAATGATAACTCCTACTGTATTGCTGAAAGGGTCTGTTGGCACGAACGAAATGTGGCCATACCGGAAGTGCGATGCTTCAGATAACGGCAACAATTGACGAAATTTGCAGGAATAATAAGAAGTCTTTAGTTTGACACTGACTAGCATTAACCGAAAGTTCCCGAACCGAACGCTGCATCGGTCAACACAAAAACTCATTATACAGCCTTGTGCTAACTTTTTCTTTCACTGTTCCAAATAACCACCAAACGGAACTACTATTATTTAGCACAGAACGCTTTCTTTACTCATCTTTTACCGGTGGTGCATTATCAGTGAAAAGGAAAGGGAGGTAGAAGCGGACATGAATGATGCCCTGGTTCAGTATACGCAATGCAGACTTGCCAGTGAAGGAGGAAACAATGTCACTTTAACACGGTAGCAACATACAATCAAGTTGAAACTAATGAAAAAGGAAATGTAGGGGCATGATGTTAGGTTTTGCTATATTTACGTCTTGCTTCGATCCCCATCGAGGAAGATCGCGTGATCGAAGGTATCCTGGATTTACGTATGTTGAATCAGTTTGAATGCAAACACGAGAGGCAACTATAGCAACGATGGAATGAGAGCTGAGGCGCGAGGCTTTGATCACATACAATTATCTCCAGAGTTGATTTTGAAGGCTTATGCCTGCATAAAAGAAACAAACAATATTTTGCTTTTGTATCTAGTAACCGCGGCTCTTCAAAGTAACTGCAATTTCTATTCCTTAAAAGGCAAAAAGTGAACGCCGTTGAGATCATATTAGTTTTTCACTATTTCGTGGCTTGTATTTAAGCTGAGAGGTGCCTGTGATAACATTTTCACTGCTTCAAATGGGATCAGTAATTGTTGCTAAACAGGCATGCAATCACAGGTTATTCCTGTTCTGACATTGGAATCTGTTTACTGAATGATAACTCCTACTGTATTGCTGAAAGGGTCTGTTGGCACGAACGAAATGTGGCCATACCGGAAGTGCGATGCTTCAGATAACGGCAACAATTGACGAAATTTGCAGGAATAATAAGACGTCTTTAGTTTGACAATGACTAGCATTAACCGAAATGGCGTTCCAGAACCCAACGCTGCATCGCTCAACACAAAAACTCATTATACAGCCTTGTGCTAACTGTTTCTTTCACTGTTCCAAATAACAACCAAATGGAACTACTTTTATTTAGCACAGAACGCTTTCTTTACTCATCTTTTGCCGGTGGTGCATTATCAGTGAAAATGCAGACTTGCCAGTGAAGCAAGAAACAATGTCACTTTAATCACGGTAGCAATATACAATCAAGTTGAAATTAATGAAAAAGAAAATGTATGGGGCATGATGTTAGGTTTTGTTATATTTACGTCTTGCTTCGATCCCCACTGAGGAAGATCGCGTGATCGAAGGTATCCTGGATTTACGTATGTTGAATCAGTTTGAATGCAAACACGAGAGGCAACTATAGCAACGATGGAATGAGAGCTGAGGCGCGAGGCTTTGATCACATACAATTATCTGCAGTGTTGATTATGAAGGCTTATGCCTGCATAAAAGAAACAAACAATATTTTGCTTTTGTATCTAGTAACCGCGGCTCTTCAACGTAACTGCAATTTCTATTCCTTAAAAGGCAAAAAGTGAACGCCGTTGAGATCATATTAGTTTTTCACCATTTCGTGGCTTGTATTTAAGCTGAGAGGTCCCTGTGATAACATTTTCACTGCTTCAAATGGGATCAGTAATTGTTGCTAAACAGGCATGCAATCACAGGTTATTTCTGTTCTGACATTGGAATCTGTTTACTGAATGATAACTCCTACCGTATGGCTGAAAGGGTCTGTTGGCACGAACGAAATGTGGCCATACCGGAAGTGCGATGCTTCAGATAACGGCAGCAGTTGTAGAGCAATGAGGGGCACAAGAACAGTTGAAAGGCTTTGGATCATGTTTCTTTTGACAGATTAAGAAGACTACCTTACTTGTAAACTTCTCTCATCAAGTCAAGAGGAACAAAAAAGTTGGCAACGTGCAACCTCAAGGTCGCTCCAAGGAGTGGCCTTACTCTTTGTGCTCAGTGAAAATCAATTCATCACTTCCATCCGCACTGACCAATCAGGCTTTAAGTCCTGAAGTCATCATTTGAGTACAAATAGCAGATACCACGCGGCTGTTTACAACCTCTAATTTCACTGGGTGTGGTTAGGACGCACCTCTATTGTTTTTAGGGTTACGGTTCATTGTTTCTGTTGTTTGTTTGAATGGTTCTATTGTTTTCTGAGCCAATCGCGAGGGCTGTTGTAATAGTTGCGTACTGACCCAAAAATAGCGCAAAAAGAATGGAATGAGCATAATTGCATACATAAAGGTCAACTGTTGGCGTGCATCTCAGTATTTGACTATCCATGTGAATATGATTTCATCTTAAATAACGGCCTTAACTAACAGTAATAACTGCAGGGAAAAGCAAAACGATTTCCCCTCCCCGTCGTATTTTGTCCATTTTCGGTGACCGACTTGAAAAAGCTGGCTACTTTGGCCATGTAGCGTCCACTTAAGCTACTTAAACTTAAACTTTAATCGTTGCCGGCACATAACTCGTATTTGTTCCATTGAGACAGAGGGAAAGGTGAAGAAAGTGAAAGGAAAGATTCGCTGAAAAAAAAAAGACAAAATAACTATTAACAACTTATATGTACTGAATAAACGGGAAAACATGGCATACTTACAAATTTTTATGCTGCCACGACAAAAAAAAATAAATAAATAAAAATAAAAATAGTAAATAAAATAATAAATAAATAAATAAACTCCTATCTCCAACGAACACATTCTAATCCCGCCCAATACCAAAAGAAGACGCGCCCGCCAACGGGCGCGTCTTCCTTTGGGCTACCCCGACGGACTACCCGAAAATAGACTAACTCTACCACATACCATTTTGATTGAGTACTATTGAAAGTATTGAATTGATTATGTACTTACATTGCACGTAGCTCATTTATATATGTCTGCAAGGCCACATACGACTTATGCGCCCCCCTCCCCCCCCGTCCCCAGCAAAGCCCGAGCATTTGACTAGCTTCTGTGCCCGGGGAGTGGGGAATTTGACCCTTGCCTGCGTAGGGTGGGGAAAATTGAACCAGAAGTGTCAGGATTTTTTTTCTTTAGGGCGCCGGAGTCGCTAACAGCTATAAAACACGTGTTTGGACGAGATGGAAGAGTTCCAAGGAAGAGATACAACATTTGTGAGTGATTGGCTTAAAAAAAAGATCTTCAAAAGTTGTCTTCAAAGGAGTTTTGGCTGCGTAATTCGTCTTTGTCATACTATAGAGTAAATACAATATGGTACGTTTTCACCCCCCCCCTCCCAATTTCATTGTTAAAGCTCTGAAAGTTGTACGTTTCTGTTAGAGGTAATCAACCGACACTGAACAATTTAAAATACATGCAGTCGTAAACGCTCTAGGCTGTGTTGTTGATAAGTTACTCTACGGCTCCCTCGTTAAACAACCTTTGCCGTGTTTCGGAGTTAGAGCAGCTTATACCTAAACCTGCTTACTGACATTGTCCGACTTAATCAATTCAATTTTCAAGTCACTTTTAATAGTTTCAATTTTGTAGTAGCTCAAGTCTGGTAAAAACAGTATCATCATATAAAGGGTCACGAAACATGTGTTAGCATGTTTGTACACAAGCTTTATTAAGACGACAGGAGCCGACGACGATTGTTCTTTAGTAGGGTATGACAGACAAATCCGAGAATAGGGTAGGGCATTTGAGCACCATTGTGGACCGAGGGGGCGGGAATTTGAACGATCCAGTCTTCAAAAGTTCAAATGCCAGGTCTCTGCCCATGGTGGGGATGTTGAAGTTGCGAGTTGATCGGCGCATTAATTCAGGGATTGCACCGGTTTCACTTCACTTACACGAAGTAATCGGCCAGTACAACATTATTGAAAACTAACCTTTTTAAAATAGGTACTTAGACTTAAGTACTGTTGACTAACGCTGTTCAAAATGGGTGTTTAGGATTAGGACTAACTGTGACGCTGCTTACGACCAACAGTACTCACTTGAAATAGTATTTTGGGGGTAGTCCGTTTGGGTAGTCAGTCGGATAGTCCATGGATGGTGTAATTTACTTCCAAGATCAAAATGCTTTGAGTGGCTTCTACTGTCAGGCAATTTTTATCAACTGTCTCTTTGTTCTCTGGAGATTAAAAAATCTGAATAAGGCAGCATTTCGACAAAGCTTTCTGGTCTTGGTAGTAAAATGACACCCGATTTATGCAAATTTACTACATACATACATACATACATACATAGTTTATTTGATAACGCAGGTTACAGAATACGCAAGACTGAAGTCCTGATGTGGACCTGCCTATCTACTATTTAAAACTAAAGTATATACATGTGAATAAATAGGAAATCAACAGAAATAAATAATAAATAATAATAATAGTAATAATAATACAAATATAAATATATAGGCCAATGAACTACAATTTAAGAATATAGTTAAGAACTAGGTAAAATAATTATTAAAATTTTAAATTTAAATATAATTAAATTAAGATAAGATTGATAAAAAAATTTCTCATTCCTATTTCTTATCATGGAAGATTCCTTATTATAACTTATAGAATTAATTAAGTCCTTACTAGATCTAAGTCTTTTTTTAAAACATTCCAGACTAGAAGACTTTTTGATCGAATCAGGAAGTGAGTTCCATGCAATGGCAGCTCTATGCGTAAAAGTCAGCCTGCCAATTTCTGATTTAGGACTTGGAAATTCGATATTCATGGATTTCCTCAGGCAGTAAGATGATTGTTTTAACGTTACTAGATCATCTAAAACATTGATATTACATCTATAGTAGGATTTATAAACTTCTACTAACAGTCTCTTAGTATAAAAAAATGATAAATTGTTCCAGCCTTTCAATTTATTTAATTGATTGGCACTAGAATTCCTTGAAAGCTTAAAAATAAGTTTAGAAGCTCGTATATGGGCACGCTCAAGATCATCCATTAGTGCAGGTGAGCAAGAACCCCATACTAGTATTTCGTATAAGACACTTGGAAGTACAGTCCTAAAATAAATGGTCTGTAGAATGGATGATGGCAAGAATTTGATTCTTCTGAGGACTGCTATTTTCTTATTAAATGATTTTAACAGGCTTTTAGTATGTTCTTGCCAAGAAAGATTACTGTCTATAGTTAGTCCTAAACATTTACATGATGATTTAAATTCAATAAATTTTTCCCCATACTTCAAAGGCAACAATGGGCCAATGAATCTTTGTTTAGATAATAATAGGGCTTCTGACTTAGTTTCATGAGCAATCAATCTGTTAACATTACACCAACTAAGAACTTGATCTAATATATCTTGCATGGCGTTAAATATAATGTCAATATTATCACTTACTGTAAATATAGTAGTATCATCAGCAAACATAAAAAGTTCTCCTGAGGTTATAGATTCAGGAAAGTCATTGACATAAAGAGAGAATAGTTTAGGTCCTAAAATTGACCCTTGTGGTACTCCAAACTTAATAAAGCTTGTGTCTGATTTCACTTCATTAACTTGAACAAGTTGGTTGCGATTTGACAGGTAGCTTCCCATCCAAGATAGTAAATTTCCTGATATACCAACACCTTTCAACTTTTGTAATAAGATGGTATGGTTCACCGAGTCGAAGGCCTTCCTGAAGTCAATAAACAGAACACCAACTTTGAGATTTTTATCCAGGGCCCACTTCCAAGTGTCAGTAAGATGAAGAAGGAGACCTTCTGTAGAATGATTTTTGCGAAAGCCCCATTGATTGTCACTAAGCAGGTCCTGAGCTTCAATATGATTGTCTATGCTGTCACTTATGATGTCTTCAAGAATCTTTCCTGGAATACTTAAGAGAGATATGGGCCTGAAGTTACTCATATCAGTGGGTGCTCCCTTTTTTAGAACTGGCTTAACACGTGAGAGTTTCCAGTTTGTTGGAAAAACTGAATCATCCATACTTTTCTTGAAAACTGGTAGCAGGCTATGGATAGAGGATTCCCCAAGGAGTTTGAGGTCCTTGGGTGAGACTAGGTCCGGTCCAGTAGCTTTATTCGGGTTTGATGATTTTTCAATTTTTTTCTTCACTAGCTCCCAATTTAACTCTATGTCACATCTTGTAGGAGTGACTCTTGTGACATAAGAAGTTAAAGTGTTTGGATCAAGAGGTTCTAAATTCTTTGTGAGTTCTTCACTGATATTAATAAAGAATTCATTAAAGTAAGAAGCTTTTTCTAGATCACTGGTTAATACATCTTTACTGTCAGTTATTATGGGACCAATAGTACTATCCTTTCTTTTCCTTAGAACCTTGTTGGTTAATTTCCAAAATTGCTCAGGATCTTTAGAGTTCATAAATTCCTGTTTCCAATAAGCAGCTTCCGATTGTTTTAACAACCTTTTTACTTCATTTCTCTTGGATTTATATAATTCCCATTTGACTTGATCTTGAGATGACTTGGCTTCTTTAAGTAACTTATAGCGAAGATTTATTTGCTTCCTTATGTAGGTAGAAATCCAGGGTAAAGATTTGCATCTTATTTTAGCATTCCTAGTTGGGAGGTGATAGTTAACTATATCCTTATATAAATAGTTCCACAGGTACAAGCTATCGTCGACGTCATCAAAAATAGCAGCTAATTGCCACGGTGCATGTTCCATATCATTCCTAAATTGTTTAATGTCAAGTGATTTGTAAGCTTTAGTTGTTATATACTTAGGTTTAGGATTAACTCTAGTAGTCATAAAGACAGCAAATACTAAATGATGATCAGAAATACCAAGGTCAATTGCGCCAGAGGTTTTCACTTTAGGTGGTTGACTGGTGATGATGAGGTCAATAAGAGACTTTGAAGTAAGTGTGACTCTTGACGGGCAGGACATGATGTTTTTAAGGCCAAAAGAGGAAATTATCCTTTTCAGCCTTCTTCCATATTGAGATTCAATATTACTTGATCCTTTTAACATGTCGGAATTGAAGTCACCCAAAAGGATAATATTTTTCCTTCGTAGCCAGATGTTTTCTAGCACGTTCCTGAAATGATTGAAAAATAAGGAGTCTTGAGGTGGTCTATAAATGCATCCTATCAGGAAAGATTGTGATCTTATTGTTACATTTAGCCATGCCGCTTCTAAATGGGTGCAGTTCCAACGGGTTACCAAATAAACAGTAAGGTTCGCTTTGAAATATATTAAGACACCTCCTCCAGGACCTGAATCACGATCTCTTCTCACAAAACTGTATCCATTGATATTGATCCATTCATCTGGAATATCTTCTCTTAAATGGGTTTCCGAGATGCCCAGGATATCAAAACTATTACCGCCAAATCAATCTAACAATGTCCCGCACATTTGACCATTTGAGAATATCCTAGAGCGCTTCATAAATAATCATTTGATGCGGAAGCGCAAGTGGGCGTCTTTTGAAATACCGTCAGCATTATATGTTCAAGAGTTCCAAAGCTATCTGAAATGCCACTCTGGAAAGCGCGTCTTTTGCCCTTTCAGCTTTAAAAAAGGAGAAAGGTGACAGTGATCAAGCCACCCATGGTTGCTATCTTGTATCCAGGCCTTCATTCGAACTGATTCACAATTAGCGCTAAAATTGGCTTTTAAGCGTGTGTGTGTGTGTGTGTGTGTGTGTGTGTGTATGTGTGTGTGTGTTTTTGTGTTTGTGGTATTTACCAATTGCACCTTCAGTGGTGCTGGGATTCTGTCACGAAGGCCCTTTTACTTCAAACACGGTTCCAAACAAACAAGCTAACAAACAAACAAACAAACGAAAACCAGGAAACTATTTGCCAGAGATGAACAAGTTGTTTACCGGATATTACTGCAACGCTTCACTCTTGGAATAACCAAGTCAACAAGTCGACAAAAGAGGAATGCAGCGAAGAAAAGAAAAAGAAAAAAAAAACTCCCGCAAACATTAAAAAATAACCACAACACGGGACCTCGAGGCCAAAAATGCGCCACATTCGTACAAAAGACCACTAAGTGTTCATAAATCATCGAGTCTTTCTCACTCCTTGCCATTTAATACCTGAGGGCAACTCGTGTTGAAAACAACAGGTAGCCCAGCTGTAACGCAGACGCCTAGACTGCGGCGAGCAAGACGCCTGAAAGACAGTGATTAGAGCAAAGCGCGGGGAAACTAACCCGCCAAACACTATGTTCCTGTTTTAAATTACGAAAATAATCTCAACAAAATCTATCCAATCGTTAGAGAATTGATTTCCGAATGCTATTTCATTTCTTCTTTCATGAAAATCTTCAGTCGAAAAAGGGGAAGGAAAGCTACTCTATAGAAGAGCTTCTCTCGTATACGTGAAAGGAAAAGGAACTCAAGGTCGTGCCGCTAAAATTAATTGAAATCTTCCTTAGTGATGAACTGAGGAATGAAGCCACCAGTTCAGTGCTTGACATGAATGTCGAAAACAAGGTGAGCATAAATCAATTTCGTGTTCAGTAAGAGGCAAAAGCAAAACGCCGCGGGGATCATTTTCCTCTTGCTGCTGTTTGTTTGTTTGCTTTCAGTAGTTAATGGATTTGTATTTATGCTCTAAGGTCCCTTGATTCGTTGATAACAGACCGAGATGGGAGGGAGGGGTCGGGTTGAGGACTTTGATTTGATGCAAATGTTTTTGTTTTCGTTTGTTTGTTTTTTTTTGGGGGGGGGTTGTTCTTAAGTTTTAAGAGTAGTATTTAATCGCGTATCATTACATGATACGATTTCAGAACAAGTATTTTTAAATATTATACTTTTCTGAAAGTTCACAGAGAAATTACAAAACTGAAGCTTATATGCTTAATATAATCGAAGTGTGACATTGTTGATAAAGATGCAATGCCTGGACTTTCAGTGGAGAGTTTGCTGGCTTTTTTTATCTTCATATTTCAGTAGTTGTATGGGCTCGTTCAGACCCCCAAATCTCGATCCCATGTCCAGATATTTACATAAATCAAAAAGGGAAACACAGTTGAACAACCAGACCCAAAAACCTCGATTCTATGTCGCATAAATTAAGACCACATAAATTAGGGTTGGCCTAATGAGATGCACGCCACGTACGTACCCGAGGGTTTTTCAACAAAGAGAATGTCATAAAAAGGGGCTTGCATAAATTAGAAAACAATGGGGCATGTTTCAACACAATCCCAGCCGACTGGTGAACCAACACGTGCAAAGTTTGGCGGGGAATATATTTTTTTCGCAAGGTTTTGAGCGCGCGCGTGTAACCATTGTGTGGCGCATAAAACAGTGTGTGTGTATATAATTTTGACGGTGAATATGGGGTGTTGGAGAGAGCTCTATCCTGCTCTGGAGTTGAAGATAAATGAGAGATAACAGCAGAGTAAAAGCATAACTAAAGGCTAGAAACCAATCACAAGCAAACAAGATGACCTCATCGCCATCCAATCAAAAGGCAAATAGGTTATTCTGTGATTGGTTCCTTATGATGTCATCGGTAAATCATACCTTGAGGGACAAACGTTTTGTGGTTTTAAAAGCGCAGTTCTTGTTCACTGTGTTTCATGCGACAACATCATGTCAGGAAAAAAGGAACAAGTAGTACCGATTCGAAAACCTACTCGGCCATCCAAACCTCCTACCAAGAAGAAGAAGAAACATGTGGAGGAAACAATGCTGTGGTCATTCTCAAAGAAATGGAGGAGATAAAGCAATTGCCCGCCCTGCCACTAATTCCACCCACACCCACTGTGCAAGTCTTGGAGCAGACCCGCCAAGAAGGGGAAGTGTGGCCACCCAATGAACCCACAACCATCGAAGAGCTCATGGGGCAGATTCCCGATTGCTCGTTGACGGAGATAGAGAATGTAAAATGCCTGTTTCACGGTTGTTTATCGGGGCATCGTACGTCAGACAATGGGTTTAAATATGCGCCTGTGCGCCTTCATTGCGAGTCACAAACAGGTACACAATTACTCAGAAGCCGTGGACCAACAACGGCACCAACACCTTGTGATAAACACTGGAAAAGAGCACTCCAAATGGCCAAATATTATTTGTTACTGCGATAGGCTTTACACTTTGAAACAAAGCAAAAGTGGAAAAAAAAACGGAAAAATGTTTTTCAGCCGCAAGTGCCCCTACTTCCAATGGTTGGACACTCCCTGGCCCAAAAATATTTTAGACTTCACCCAAGAGAAACTGAATCCGCCACCACTTCAGCCTCAATACCCCGGCTTCCAACCATTCCTGATGGCTTACCAACCAAAGAGGCAGCAGAAGGTAGGGCCACTTCGCTATCACCCGTACAAGTGGAGTGAAAGACCGCTCGAGAACACTCCCAAGCACCATCAGCCATTCAAATGGGTTGTCACATGGCCCAACTCCTATCTGACGGATGCTTTTCACAGAAAAGAAACGTAAATTAGACGAAAACTGTGAAAACGACTATGATTGGTCAACATTGTAATTTTTAAATTGGTTCAAAGGTGTAATAAAAAGGATGCAGCCATTTGATTGATGTAGTTGTTGTGAGTAAGAGCGAGCAAATGTCCAAACCAAGCGAGATCACCGTGATCACGGGGAGTGCTGAAGGCACCGATGCCTGGGCCAGGTGATGGGCATGGCAACGTAAGATGCGTGTCATGTGCATTATTCCTTACATCCACCCTATAACTCGAGGGGGTGGGAAAGGATGGCGTCTCTGCGGTAGCGATCATCCAAAACGCGTAGGCTCCTCAGCAGTTTGTCATCCGGGGATTTGTCTTTTAATCTGTCGCACATAAACATTATAAAGTGTCAAAGACAATGGTTTTGTTCGCATACACTTTTAATGATGAAGCGAAACTTATGGGAAAGACACCAACACCATCTTTCAAGCATTTTCAAACACTTTATAAAATACTCAAGAGCTTGTTACACAGGCATTGTTCAGTTTAATAAGGTTCCCACTGGGTATTGCTCCTTAATTGTGCTACCAAAGGTGTTCTCGCCTTGTAGGGACTTTTAACACTCTTCTTTCGGGTGGAGTCATGTGGTCTTTCTATCATCCATGCATGCCCAACGGGTTCCTGAGAAGAAGGTGTTGTTTTAATGCTGACGGGAATTTTGGACGGTATTGTAGCGACGGGTGTAGCGGGAAGTTTTCTCGGTGCTGCTTTTTTAGGCTTTATCTCCGATGTCGTGGGATGGGTTACGTTAGGAGTTGCCTCACTTCGAGTTGCTGACGTTGGTTGTACCCCTCTAGGTTTAACAGCCCCCTCACTCTTCATTTGTTTTGACAACCCATGATAACGTTGCAACAGTTGATGCAGTAAGGCCACTTTTTGGTCTTCTTGCATGGTGGAATCCATGATATCTTTCACATCTTGATCCAAGCGCGTGAGAGTCTTGAGTTGCGGAGGGGACGTTAATCGGTGTTCTGTTTCAATGCTTTGTTATAAATGCTCTGGAACCAACATAATCTTTTGTACGTGTTTCATTTTAGCACCTTACCGAATAAACCCACGGCTAAAGGTGCAATCAAAGCAGCGAGAGCGGGTAAAAGTCCTCGTTGTTGATTGAGAACTTCTTTTTCCTTTGTAATACTTGGCGTCTTGCGAGTCAAATACAGGAGGTTTAACTTATGTGGCTTCAAACCCTTAAATGATGAACTTGGCGAGACAATGTTCCCTTTAAGTAGATTGAGAGCCACTTCACCAATGGCCTCTATTTGTCCTTCGCTAGCATGCGCTATCATCTCTTTCCGCCGTCTCCCATTGCTTGCGAAACAGGTACAGAGAAAGGGTAAATGTTGATTAACCTTGGAAGCTTTGGGAAGAGCTTGTTTCTTTCTCGCCGTGCCTTTTGGATGGGCATTCATTGCAGACCGCAAGGTCATCTCATGTTACCCCCGCGTTGATTGTTTAATATTCTTTTCTTGCGATGCAACGCTTGTGAAGCCATGGCTTTAATTGAAATCTTCCAGCAGTGGGTAACCTGTTTTATAGGCGTTCTTATCCATGTAAATCACAGGATGTGTATATACGGCGCCGGAAGGATTCTAGTTCGCAACCGTTGAATGTTTAGGGTATGAGGATGTAGATCCATGACAAGGTAACCAAATGGCTGGGATGTAGCCTCTTGGAAACATTCCCATACCAAACCAACTCTTCCAGAAAACGCCTGTTGAATCAGTCTCCTAAGCCCCAAAGTATCTCGAGGACTGTTAAACGCAATAATGTAATGAGCGTTTAAACAGATGCTGCGGGAAAACTTTTCGGGCAAAAAGAGGTTTTGTGTTAGGTAGATGCAAGTAACATCACAATGATGCGACAATTTTGTGAACAAATCCAGGATGCGCTCGTCGTCGCTACAGTCTCTCATAAGGTCATCTAACACAAGGATTCCAGGGCGAGAGTGGGGTGGAAATAGAGTGGGAATATCATCCCGAATCCCCTCCACAAATGTCACTTCCTTTGCCATGTCCTGAAAACAATCTTGCCATTGCCCGTAGCAATACACTATCATACGAATGGGTCGCTCAAATAAACAACCCGCGTGTCGAAGTAGCTGACGCGTAAACGTGGTTTTTCCACATTGGCTCGCCCTGTTATAATGATACTGCTCGGGCACTTGAATTGAGATACGTTGACGTAAAGAAACTCAAATGAGTACTGAAGACTTAAGAGGTTCCCCCCCCACCCTTTTAATACAACTACACGAAAAGAGCAACAACAACAAATCTTTGATTTTACTTGAACATTACTTTATTGATTGCTTGCGAGAACACTGAAATGACTTAAAACATTGCTGTTCACTATGAATGAAAGATTTATGATTACTATTATTCAACGACTGAAAATGAGCGTGTCATATGGGTATGAGGTATCCATGTTATATGTCTCAGGAGGAAATCCATAACTGTCGAAGAATTCACTTTCACAAGGGGATTCGAAAAACATGGCTACCCAGAGTGTTCCAGGTTGGGTATGGGGGTCCGTATTTGCAATGAGACAGACTGGGTCGGTCGTGATGATGGGCAGTTTGTCACTCGGGAACACACCTTATATCAGGGATGTCAATACAGCGTCACGAAGACAGGCTTGCCAGAGTTCTTGAGTAGTATGCATCACGATCGATTTAAGATCCTTGCGACAAATTGTACATCACTCGTCGATTACGATCAACTTCCATCTGATTCTGAAATTCTGCGTAATCAGTTAAATTGAGAATTGTGCCAGTTGGAGTGCCAAATTTCAGGTACAGATTGACATTGCCCGCTCGATGGGGTATCAAATGATCGGGGTGCCCGCTTCCTGCTGGTGTTAAATCAAACCGGAACAAACCGTAGCGGTCTTCCCAATTCATTCTGTCAATGTCAAGACCGTGACCACAATTCATGTCCCCGCTTCCTGAAAACAGCGTGTTGTAGCCATCGACCTTTTTGCCACCCGATAGGTCTAGCGCAGAATAGGGCGTTTCTTCTCCTTTAACGGTTATTCGAATGCCTTGCAGATCAAACAAGGCAAAGTTGAATGGATTTCTGGCGAGGCTCCCGTTGAAGGCATCGTCTCGCACTAATCCAAAAATGACGCATTGGGGAACGAGCCCCTGAAAAAGGTCTGTCTCTGTGTGATTGAATACACCTTGAGGGATGATTCTGGCATATGTTGGAGTTCTAGTTAAGGTATAGATGGCTGTAAGGGCAGTGCTCCCCTTGTGACCTTGCATGATCTGTATATGTTCTAGTTTCTTACTGTCTGCTACAAGCACTGTGAGAACTCGGAGAGTACTCGGCATGATGCTCAGTTTGCAGTTGTTTGGAGTCTCACCACTCATGAGAACAAAGGTGTCACTGTTCAGGTCCACCTTGACTTTGATTTCGAAGCCGTCAAGCAGCAACTTGTCAATGTTAAACACGTCACAGAGGGGTACTCCGACCAACCTCACCTCTGCTCCATTGTTCGTAAAGGTTGCTCTTTTCTTAAGACCCTCATTATTGTCTGTCGTATTGTCCACTTCCTCCATGTGTCCGGCCGTGTCTTTGTAGTACAGAGCTTTGGTAAAGTAAGATTTCTTGGCCTGTCCTGTAAAGATTAGTAACGTCTTGATGTAAGCATTGTAAGCTTGATTTTCTGACTGTTCTGTCACCAGCGTTTCGTTGATCTTGATAGTAAACTGTTTGATAATGGAATGAAGGGTGTTGTTGATCACAGTGTTCCTTTTTCCGTCACCCGTTGCGCGACCCATCTTGCTTCGTGATCTTTAACACCATTCGTAACTCTGTCTTGTTAATGTCAATGTAGTCTGCTGAGGGTTTGATCACAAACTCAATGGGATTGGTTTCTGTTTGGACCGGTTCGTAATCCAGCCATTTGCTACTGACGATAGACACATCTGTCACAGGTACATCAAACAACTGCAAGCTTGAATTTCCACCGGGGCTGAGAGAGGGTGTGCTGCCGTCATGTTTAATCAAATGTAGTCTTAAACGTTGAATGGGATGTTTCCGTTCCTTAGGCTGGCGCTCACTGCTTGGTTTCGCTTTTGCCGTACGCTTATATACTTTTCTCCCAAGGCCTTGTTGTGTAATGTCATCCCGGCATAGTAGCGGTGAGTACACTTTTTCAGGCAGCTTTTGCTCTCGATTTGGCGGCTTTCTTTAAAGGTTCACCATTCATGACGCCTTGAACAATTTGCATTCCCGTTTCCACTCCAGTATCGAGCAATCGCTTTCCGACTTTCTTCGCCGTTGTTTTCCGAAAGAGCGTTGCTGTATGAAAAAGGGACCAAAACAATCCGCCTAACCCATTCCCTCCTTGACCATAAGGGTGTGTTCCTCCGTAGATACTTATTCTCCCTTTGCCTCGCTGTGTAAAGGGTATAACGTGTCGTCGATACGGATAAAATTGAT
>BLFK01000866.1:726344-748467 GCA_014634185.1 Astreopora myriophthalma
TTGTCAAGTGTGTATTGTTGTGTGTATGCGTTGTAATACTGTCTAAGTGTTAACTAGATGTCGTGATTATTCCCTGTAGTCCTTTCACACGTTTATTTGTAAGTATATAAGTTTGTTTCAGTGTCATTACGCATAATTTTTCCCTTTAAGTTCGGTCGTTGTGTAGTTTCTACCTTTCTAGGTTCAGTTCATAACATTGTTGTTTCCGCCGTTCTCGGCAGCCTTTTGGCCTACATTTATTTCAACTCGCACCACAGTTTGTAAGTATTTGTTTCGTGTTTTCCGTTGCTTTTTTACGTCCTTTACTTTAGAACAATTTATGTAATTTGTCTTCGTTTATTTTGTTTTCAGTTGAATCGCAGTTGCCAGTGTTCAAATATTAAATATATTGCGCATTCAAATGTGGTACTTGAACCTTCGACCGAACAGGAATTATCATTCTTTAACATTTGTTTTAAATTGATTGATTTTTTTTTAATTCAGACATACTTGCACCATACTTACATAGAACACAAAAGGCAAAAAGGACTACGCGATAAAAAAGTCCGAGCACTTTTCATACAATAATTGCGCGGTATTGCCTGCAGCCTAGTATTTCCTTTGAGGTGAAACGCATAATTGTACTTGTATACACAAGTAAAGAGGATCCTATGATTGGTATAGTTGTGTGATTAAAATAATTCGATCACAACTTATGCAGTTCTTCTTACTATTCCAGTAAGAGGTTGAAACACCGTTTAGAATGTCTGGTATAAGGCAGTTTGCATTTCAGTAAGTTAAAGGAGTTTAAGCCCCGTGCCCCGTTTTCCCGTCCATCTCCGCATTCTTGGATTCATCTCTCGAGATCAATCTTTCTCAATGTTGATCTTGGAACTGTCGCTTATAACTGTACGCTTTAATATCTTTTGAGAGTGCACTCTCCCCTTTTTTTAGCTGAAAGGGGCAGCGCTAACTCTCATTTGTTTTATTTGTCTCTCAAGGAAAAAAAGCTATTTTTTTTTACTAACCGCATTTTCCAAGGCCACATGCTGCTGACGATATATCGAGACATAGCTGGCTTAATTTGTGCTTATAAGCTGACATCGTTTCCTCTTTAGTTTTCTATGAAATTAATGGAGAGGAACAATGGAATATGCAACCTTTAGGATGCTTTTGTTATACCCCGAATGTTGTTAATATAAATTGATGCTTATTGGTACTGTGTAATAAACGAGCGGGATTTGAAAGCTCGGGCACATTACTGGTTTGAGTGGACGTGATAGGTTATTAGGCCATAAATTATTAACAGGTTTCTGAAGCAATTTGGTCCTTCGTCGATCAAGCAAAGCCTTATCAAATCCGATCAACCTCTTTCCCCGCTAGATCTTTTGACCATTTAACAGAAGAGAAGGTGGGATATGTGCACGACAGAAGATGGCGTTAGAAGGGAGCGAACAGACACTCCACCTCTTTTCCCTTATGTATAAAGATACAGACAGACTAAGTTGTATGATTTATTAAATCACCCAAAAGTGCAACACACCGCGACTGAAATACAACAGATGTCTAATGTCTATTTGTGCAATACTTCTGAAGATACTACACAAAGTAAGTGAGTACTGTCGGTGGACGAAAACCCTACAAAAGCCGGCAAAATGACCTCTTCATTTCGCAGGGAAAACTAAACATAGCCAGCCAGCGCATTGTACCATGAGGACCTTCTTTATCCTGTCTATATTGTTTTCAAATTATTTCAAACTATCGGGGATAGATTATTTCGTCTCTTCATTTGTTCTTTTATGCGTTATGTTGAGGTGAACCCGCGGGGCCAGTATAACTAACTATAAATTGATGCATTTACTAGACTTCACATCATCCTATCTAATCTCAGGTAAAGAGGAGTTTACACCTAAAAGAAAAAGAGCAAAACAAAAATACCTTTCTTACTGCAAGCAACTGTGGCAAGAGTCCGATAAGAATCAACAACGTGACCCGATGAGGGATAATTGGAAAACAAAGGGCATTTTCGTGCCTTAACTTCTTTCTTGACTTCGAAGCCCTTTGGAACTGACCTATCCGTTACTTAGTTCTGCCGAAAAGTCTAGGGGTGCTTACGATTTCACCGAAAATTCCGCATATTTCAGTTGATAGTCAAATGGCACAGGCATTATCCGGAAAATCCGCGTAGTACCCGGAACTATTTCCCTTTTTTTTTTCTGTGGACCCTTGTCAACAAACCGCAGGACAATGGTATACTATTGCCCGGCTATGTGCTTGCGACTCTTTATCGTAGTATTACGATCAACAAAATGCGATCGCCGCGTATGGAAAGTGGCGAAAGCCACTATTAAGCTGCCTCAGTAAACAAAGAAACGAACAACCCCACTAAAAAAATACACAACTTGAAATCAAAATCGAAAAACAAACAAACAAGCAGACAACAGTCATTTTGCTTCTAAAATGAGTCATCCTCTTCAATCATGTCTTCTTCCTGTATGTAAGCGTTTTTCCTGCTCATTTGTTCCCCTTGCGCGCTGTACATGTCCCCGACTTTGTTCCGGTTCATGAGTCGCCTCGCGATGCGATATTTCACAAAGAGAACAGCCAGAGCTACGATAGCCATAAGACCAACTGCACCAGCGCCAGCTGCCCCACCAATCAGTGCCATTTCTTGATTACTTTTTCCGGTGTCTAGGATTATGGTCAAAGCACAATTTCAGATTGATCGAGACAAGTCAGCAGACTCTTTCATAAACTGATGTCATATTGATATACATTCTGTAGTGTTTTATCTACCACGGACCATTAGTGTTATGCAACAATTATCTATCTTTCCTGACAGGCAAATCATTAAATTATTCTGTTAAGGATTAATGCAAAGATTTTATCTACTGGTATTATTTCGTGGAAGATTTGAAGCAAATGCATTGTTTATAATAACAGTGAACAACCCGGCACGTATTACCTAGACATACTTTGCTATGTAAAGTCAGCACTTTCTTCCTTAAACTTAAAGGGAACCTCCACTCCTAGAAAGGTAACCTTGAACCGAAGGAAATAATGTTTGCAATAAAATTTGTTTGACAATTTTTCAAAGATAGCGTTTGTATCGGGGAAAAACATGAATTTTAGAATCGCTTATTTTCACTTTCCAATTTCGCGCGTGTCGTCATCTTGAATAATAGTGACGTGTTACGGTTGCCCTATTGTCATTATACAAAATCTCCTTGTGTCAGAACAATAGGGCAACCGTAATACGTCACAATTATTCAAGATGGCGACGGGCGGGAAATTTGAAAATGAAAATACGATTCTAAAATTCGTTTACAAACGCTTTCTTTGAAAAATTGTCAAACGAATTTGATTGTTAGCATTTTTTCCTCTGGTTTAAAGTTATTTTTTTGTAGGAGGGAGGTTCCCTTTTAAGTTTTGGGTTTTAATGAGTAATAAGAGCTGTTTACCTGCCGTCTCTATCTTCTTGATCACTATCGGACCAGCTGAAAGAAGCTGTTTCTTTGTGCTTTCTTGTTGTCCTAACTCATCGTTTTCACGAGTTATACCTCTTCTTTTCCTTCTCTTGATGCTCTGGGTGGGACAGGGACTGCTGCACCTGCAGATCGCAAATTGCAAGTTTTTTTTTCTATACCTGCATTTATTTGTGTGTATATGCCTATGTGCATGTACATACATAAACGTATAGCTAGAGCTACAGCTAGCTACGCCTACATGCACATGTACATCTATGTATTCCAGTTTGAAGTTTCAAAAATTTCTTGTCGCGAACGGATTACGAAAGTCTCGATAATTCTGGAAATTCCATCGAAGAGGGTGCACCGAAAACGTATTCCTAAATTTTCGACAACTTTTCCCGGAACTTTTTCTGTTTCATTCAACTTTGGACTGGAAGTTTCAAAACTTTTGATTAAACGGGAATCGGAATGAAGGGATAACTGGAACATTACATTTCCAGATTTCTACATTTCCGGGAAAGGGACAACTTCGAGAGGTTGACCGAATTTTCCACTGAAATATGTATCGAAATCTCCGAAATTTTAGTAGAATGGAAATTGCCCAAGTTCTAACGAAGGGGTAAAATGCTGCAAAGCAATGCTAAAAGCAATTATGCACATTACACCTTGCAGTTCTTCTTGTCGGTCTTCATGGACGCGAATTTCTGGTTTCTAAATCTAACTTTAGATTTTGTGGTTTTAGACTCAATGGGTTGAAGGTTGCACTTGTTGCAGTTGACGTTAGATGAAGCGCAAATGAGTTTCTGTTTTTAAAACAACATACGCTTTTAAAAACTAGAGAAAGTTTTGGAATCGACAAGAAAGTTTTTGCACATGTCGCATCTACTTTTTCCGCATTTAAAACAGCTAGATCCTTCCAATTCCCTGTTTGTAAAGGGTTAGTATCATGCTTAGATGGTGCCAGAATCGAGGATGCTTTAAATGCGGTAAAAGGATGCAATGCAAATGAAACAAAAGGTCTGAATTACTGATTTTGTAAAAATAATATGTATAATATGTACGAAGGGGAATGGGCTACATCTATTCATTTGAATTCTTTAATTGACCCGTCGCGTTTCGGCTTACGCCTTCATCAGGGGTCTCAACTGCGTTCCGTATTACAGTCAATTATATGACGTGTTAAAGGTCAAGGCTGGTCGAGCTGACGTTTTGAGGACATCGGCCGACACACCACAGGCAGTAAAGATGTCCAGCTCTATAACAGGGCAGCTACGATCAACCCAAATTGGCTGCCCCTTGCTTTTTTCAAGGGGGAAGAGCAATTCGTTTAAACTTGTGACGTGTTCCATGGATGGAAATCCCGCAATTGTGTACTCGAGAAGGGCTGGCATGTGCCATGAGTGATGTAAATAACTAAATTCTCCTTAATGAAAATTGTTTTTGAAGGTCTAACTTTGAAATTTCTTCAAAGTACAAGATTGACAGCTCTGACATTACTTGTACAGTAAGAAAACAGTAAGAGTGCATTGGCTGTTAGAACAAATTTCACAGCCAGCAGCTAAGAAATGACAGGTGTAGTTTTCTTTTGGCGACCCGGTTATCACAAAATCAGCTTTACATATATGGTTGTAGGGAAAGAAAAGCAGCCACTGAGTAAATGTCATGTAGTTGTGTTAAGAAGATCCCCATTGAGGTAGCACTACCATTTAAGGGTCCCAGGATAATGAAGAGGCTGATTTCATACCAATTCGCAGAGCAGGGCCCTCAAACAATAGTTATACATTCTCTGACTAAGAGCCCCTGAATGGCATAGGCAAAAAAAATAATAATAATAAAAAATAAATAAATAAATAAGTAAATAACGGAGTCCTTTAGAAGAGCCCATGAACGAAAACTGATAATCACACCCACAACTGAAAGTAACAATGGATTTGTTAAGTAGCAATCCCATTAGTCAGAAAGGCAGGTGAAAGGGTCTAATTAATTACTGTAGCAAAAAGGTGTTTTCAGGAATGAACTGCACGTCTCTTGTTCTCTTGTTAAGGGCATGCATGAAAAACTGCGTGGTCCTTAGTAACAAGTCTTACAGTTGGCCTAAATGTAATGAATTCTTCAATAATTTAATCTGTTCAGTGAAAATAAATGTAGCCTGAGAAATGCTGTTTTCAGAACTATTGAAATTAACCATCAGCTCACAAGTTCTGTTACATATTATTGTGTATACTCGACTTAGGCCGCTTGCGAAATCGAACTTTAAATTCGGTTGAAGTAGACACAACATACTTTGAATTGCATTTGTTACATATAGCTAAATAGATCACATTTTCAGTAATTCATTAGACCTCTACAGTAATGCGTATGTGTGTTTGAGAGATAATCAGAGATCGTAGCTGCCATTCGGTGCAGACGTTGTAGGCAAGTAGTTGTCTGAAAGGCAAGTTCGTTTTTGTTCGCGTGATCAACCACTGCATAGGGAAACGATAAAGTCGCTGTTACACGTTGAAACTTTTAGCTGAGACGTATGTGCAACGGCGCCGCGAAACGTGGGACTGCTTTTTACTTCTGCAACGGTCGCAAGGATCGCAGTGGTGATAAAAACAAGAGTTTCACCGTGTAACACCACTTGGTGAAACTTGTTTCACAGCACCGTTGCCCATACGTTTCAGCTAAAAAATTCAACGCGTAACAGGGGCTTAACTTTGTAAATCATGCAGTGAACATTCCTGGGTAAGGGTCGTCATGCAATTTTTGGACAAAGTGAGGAATATGGACGAAAACAACACAGAAAGAAGAGATAATTGAAAACAATATCAAACGGAAGAACGAAAGAACAACAATGCCTGCAGAATCATCTGGAGGGGAGAAGCAGGAAGGATTAACAAATTAAGGTATGGTCAAGACTGAATTCTTAAATGGCGGCGAGTAAATTATTCTATTATCTTTATACTTATTAAACTCACCAGCCTCACCTTAAGGCCTTTTTTTTTCTTTTCATTTGTTTTTGCACATGCTAATGAGTTTCGCGAGCCTCATTAGCACAAACAGAATGAGTATTTATTGGTCACCACTTATGAATTCGGTCTATTCGTGAGGAACCTTCAGGAGGAAGTACCAGCATTTATTACCTGGTGTTGGTGCCGTCGCGATGACAAGCCAACAGCTCACAATGGAAGAAAACAGTGTCGTAGTCGTCGAAGAATCGGAAGGCTTTGAATTTGACTTGTTGGAAGTTTCTTGTGCGATCGTAGCTGTGTTCCAGTGTTGTATCTCTTGGGCATCTGACGTTAAAGGAGACACTTTCTTAAATAAGTAATAGTTCAATTAAAATATATATATATGTATATATACATATACATACATATATAAATCACCGAACTAGTGGACTAATGCAAATCCTGCATTTTCATTGGCTACGCTACTAGATGACTATTAGTAATAGTCCTCGAGTAGCGAAAAGCGTGACGCTCTCTTTCGTTTTATTCCTAAATAAATATTTCTTCAACTTGCATTTGCTAACTTTATTATTGCCTTTTCTGTCCGACTAGTTGGGTGATACTAAAACAATTAGACCCTTCGCCCTCAAGGGCCACAGGTCTAATTGTTAAATAGAACCGTTTTCAGTTCAACTGGGTGTCGTGTAAAAGCGAAACCAAAGTAGTTATGAAGAGCCAATCACGTAATTACAATGAAGAAAATACAACATTCAGTCGACCAAGAAAATCGAATCGAAGTAATTCATGACTTGGCTTTACTATCCAATCTAAACGCAAAGCCAGTAAATGCAGCCCGCGCCAAGCGCAGGAAAAACGCTCGAGAGTCTCGAAGTCGCAACTACTTTTAGTTTTGCATGTGATTGGTTGAAAAGTTCGCGCGAGTTTTTGGATCCAATCTTAGGACAAACCAAAACCAAAGCCATAGCATTTACGCAATTACTTTCCAAAGTCAAGTGAAAACTGCTCTGTATATGAAAGCTATTCGTATCAAACTGATTTCTTTGAGACCGATGCATCTAACACAAGGTAGATCGATCCCAGGCCTCACTTGACCCACAATTTAGAAAACGAGGTTGCTTGGTGCTCAAGTTCCTGGTACGAGAGACAGCACGACCTTAAGCCAGTCAAATAATTTCGAGCTCGAAGAGAAACCAAACTGAAATACACATCAGGGAGACATTGACACAAAAGGGTATCGCGCATATCAGATTTTGATGGTGTTTACACATGTGAACTCTTCTTAAGCTCGAATTTTTGTTATATAACTTACAGATGATGGTTTTGTGAAATTTCATATTTTGCGTTAATACCCCAGTTTCTGATACCAACAATCAATGATGTTTCATTTCTCCCTTGTACGTACAAAGGATAGCACGCAATAACTGATACGTATGCTATTGCAATTATGCACTGTAGACACTTACTGCAGAAATTACATATGAAAGTTCACAAAGCAGCACTTCGGTCCAGAAAGCTTTATGAGCTATTCGTTACTTGGCGAGTTTAGCTAAAGAAGGAACCAGTATGATATTCACTGCTAGTACATACCCATTCTGTATGATGGTGTAGTATGGCCAGGAATAATAAGATGCATATTTTGTGGCCCTACAGTTCTCAGCCATAATCACCAAGTCAGCACTGGACTCCACACTATATTCAACGTATAGATACTCGTCGAGACCCACGTCTATTGGGTAATCGGTGTAGGGTGTGGCATAGGATGCACTTCTGTAGAAGTCCATTCTGAAGGTGAAATTTCCATATCCCCCTGTGAAATGGAAACGAAAAACTGACATTTCACGGTATGGCACGTTTTTCTAAGTTTAAGGAAGAAGTGAGGTATTGTCCACCTGGAATGCATTAATTTGTAAAGCAAATATCAAAAAAATAAATAAATAAATAAGTAAATGGAAATGACTTTTAAATAAAATATCCGCCATCTCGGATGACACCACAAGTCCCAGCAGCATAACATTTATGCAAAACCATAATTTTTACATCAATTTGTAGATTACATAACAGGCTATCCATTTATGGTAAAATATTGAAACAAAACAAAACCCAGGTGGGTGGTCCATCACCCCCTTCCCCTTTAGGGGCGGGGGAGGGGGGTCAGTTAGCTTGTGCGTCCGAGGTTGATAACAGAAGTGCTGCTAATGACGTTGATGAGAAGCTGTACCAAAGAATAAACGATTAACTGGATTCTTGTTGCATCCTTTCTTCACATAGAAAAGTGAATGAAATCAACTTCAATAAATGTTATAGTGTTCTGGTAGACTTACTTTCAGCGCCAAAGAAAATGGTCTGAGGTTTGAAGCTCGTTGTTAACTTCTTCCTTCTAGAGAAACTGCAGTAAAATGGAAGGTTGATGTCGTGCGTTCGAGTGATTACGCTGTCAATAACAACAGCATCCACCCGAATTTCATTCCAGAACACAATGTTGTCCTGTGTTTCGTTGACCAGTGTTCCGCAGCCATTCAACGAGGTACCAATGATCAAGTGAGTAGAATTCTCTGTGGCCCTGCGTAGAAGTGTACAGTTGCCGATAGAATAATAGCATAATGAAATCATCGAAAATGAGATGCTGGCTAGCTTAACAATCAGTCATGCTCACTGAGATCAGGCATTCTTCAGTGAAGATACTAAACGAATTATTGAATCGATGTAAGAACAAGCAGAAGCGAGTTCTTCCCGGTAAACCTTTCAATAGACAGGTAAATTAAAAGGTTTGCTATATTCAGACTTCTGAAACTGTCATTCTAATAATGTCTCTCGTGTCACGCTTAAGACAAACTAATGATGGCCCTAGTTTGATCATCATCATTTAGAGGTTTTGGAAGAGTTACCTGCACGAAGAATAGCGAAGACGTAGATTGTTGACCGTAAAGTATGGAAATGTTTGTTTTTCCATCGACACTGTCATATTGTTCTCATCACATGTAACCGTCACCCCAGGCTCTAGAAATGAAGGAAGGGGACTGTAAGTCAAACTCACGACGGCATTAAAAAAAGGTGAGTTTCCACGGAACTTTGGTAGTACGTCGTTACAAGTATACTTTCTCACGGGTGGTTCATTTAACCCACGCCTAGACAGGAAGGGGAAAGGAGCTTGACAGATATAAAGTATTGTCTTCCACTTCGAACTATACGCAGAGAACATAAAACATAAAAATAAAACGATCATGATTGCAGAACTCCTAAGTGCCGAACCTGCATCCTTTTGGATGTAACAATAACAACAACAAGAAACAGATTTTGAAGTCTCGGCAAACAACTGCTTGACTTGGATAACTCTAGAGACTTTGCAACGAACGGCCTGGTGGATCTTTTACTCAGTCTCTGCTATGAGGTTTTTTTTTTGTAGTTAAGGTTAGACTTTCTTGTGATTACGGATAGGCCCGGATTTGGAAGAAACACCATACCCCACGCCTGTGGAATGTTAAAGAACTGATATGATTACTGGGAGTGAACAAGAGCCTGGTCTTGTTTGGGAAAGAGGCCGCGTGAACACTATTTCACTGATTCATCTATGACTGTAAACGGCATAGTTGGAATGTCCCCAAGCACTCTGCTAAACTTTTCGTACAAAGTTTTGTGAGACGCGTTTGAGCTTTTAGAAATGTTTCACCTACCAACACATGTCAAATTGTTGGCGGTCATAGTTGTGCCTTCAGGACATCCACAGTAAAAAGATCCAGGGAAATTGTAGCACTGATGACTGCACCCGCCATTGTTGATAGAACATTCGTTGATATCTGTAGAAGAAAACGTAGATTCAGTTTAGAGATTGTTTTTTTCGTTTTCTACTGACAGAGTGGTCAGGGGACGATAAGCAAAGAAATCTCAAAACCCGAGTATCTAAATAACATATCTTGAAGTTGCTTTAACAAGAAAGCTTTTTCTTTTCATTTCAAATAAATACACAAATAAATAAATAAACAAAAAAAAAAGTGCAAGAAGAAAACTGAGGGTCTGAAAGTAGTTAGGATGAAGAGACAAAAACAAAACAAAGCAAAAACAAGCAATAAACGAAGCCTCCTTTCTTCTTCGATTCTTTAATTTGCGTATACCTGACGCTTTATTCCCGGCTTCACTGTGCATTTTCAAGACTCATTTGTTAAGGACAGCGAGACCTTATTTGTTATAAGTGTCAGTGGTTTTACGGCTGCGGCACTCATTGGGGACACCGCAAATCAAATTCAATCAACTGAAATCAAGTAAATGTTTATGAGAGGGTAAAACCAAAGAAGAACAACTTCCCAGAGCACTAGAAGCGACAAACGTCAACCTACACATGACAATGAGTCAGAGAATCGAAATAGAACCCGTGCTCTCACCACAACCACAAGCTGCTCCCCAACATACCCATGCACGTGCATCTATAAATAACGATGTCTCACCTAAACAAGATTTTCCATCAGAGGCCAGTCGATATCCACTGACACATGAACAGATGAAGCTGCCCGGGGTATTCGTACAAAATTGATCACAGTCTGATGGCATGTATAATTGAAAGTCCGAGGGAAACGGCAGCGCGTAAGAACTTGAGGACACTGAACTGGATGATGTCGTTGGTGAATTGCGTGGTGCTGTAAGAGAAACCATGCTCAAAGTTAGGTCCCTATGCCTTTGCTGTCTAGACTTAGTGTGACTTCATTTGAAACTAATTGGATGCAAAGCAATCTCACCATTTAAAGTCAAAGTGTTCATGCCAATCTACCATAATAATTGTAATACTACAATACACTTGTCCACCTAGGGACCATATAGTCTAGTCATCTCTATCCGCATAAGAACAAAGTTTCTGCAAGAAAGTATAATGCTTTTTATAGACATTTCACGCAACACAAGGGCTGTACACGGTGAAGTTTAAAGACTCAATACTCAGAAATCCCGTTCCGATTGATAAACAAACCGTAGGCTGTCTTCATCATCATCGTAAGATCACCACATTGAAAGCCTTCCGTGGTTTCATTTTGAGCGGTAAGGTAAAGAAGTAAACAGCCTTTATTTATACACGGTCACATTTAAAGCTCCAAGCTTGTGGCACCGTGTGTAAAAAGGTAACAAGTCAAATAAACAGAGCAATGTTACGGTTATAAGCTATCATAATGTCATGTGGTGACTAGTATCCGCAAGACTAAAATGAACATATCATTTGTATTCCGCTTTGCCGGGAACTTCGTCTTAAGGTTACCGGATACCTTCAGGGGTGTCTCCCATCCAAGCGATATGGCACATCCGGTTTGAACTGTAGGTACCTAAACCCAGATATTACATGGCCGCGCGGGGATACGAATTTTATCTATGAGTGCTGAAAGTATCTCTCACGAGTGAGCGAAGCGAACGAGTGAGAGATGCTTTCAGCACGAGAAGATAAAATTCGTATCCCCAAGCGGCCATGTAATGTTCTGTTTATTTTGTAGATACTGATGAAATTCCTACATAAATAACTTTTTTATTACTCATTTTCGAAACAGCAAAATAGTGCAATTAAAGTGGTCACTTATCGCAAAATGCCTGTCACAAAAATGTTATGAAACTCGGATATAAAGTTGTAAAGGAGAAATAAAGAAAATAATACTTTTATTCGACATTCTTCGTGGCGAACTGCACCGTCTTTGCACCTCGAAGCCATTTTGAGAATGAAATTTCAAAAGAACCGGCCGCGCGCCTGAGGGGGAAGCTATCTTGTAATTGGCTAATCATGTTAGTAACCATGGCGACACTAATATCCTCACACGTGAGAGATAAAAATAGTATGTTCACTGCGCGCGGTGAAGATATGATTTTTTAGTAAAAGGAAAAATCCCGGTATTTCATCAGTATCTATAAAATAAATCAAATTAAGGCTTATAAAACCGGCTATCAAACTTTAGCAATAATAGGTAATATTGACTGTCGAATTGTTGTTTGCCTCTAAATACGAGCGCCCGAATCACCTTTTGAAAGCTACAAGTCAAACGATATTTTTTTTCACTAAGTTGATTTGTTCCTCAGTTCCTGGACCCAAAGCGTTAAAAGAAGTGTCTGCGTTTTGCCATATTCAGTTGCAGTGAAAAGTTACAGAACATTGTCAATACAGGAATTCAAAAAACTCAGAGCAATCGAGCGCAAATCCCTCACAGAGAAATAAAATATTTCCAGATAAAAAATTCGCAGACATGTTTTTGTCACTTATATGTTCAACTAGCTACTGTCCAAATTTGACGGGAAGCCAAGAAAATTGGCTTTGACTTCTAGCTTTTAATAGGTGCTTTGGACCCTCACAATTAGAGGGCATGAAAAATTTGCCAACTCAGTTTATTTCAAATTTCTTGGTACGGTTTGATAGGCAGCTGTATTTGATACGAGGGGTCAGGTATCTACAGTTTAAAACCGGACTTGCAACATCGCTTCGAAGCGGGACAACCCTGAAGGTATACGGTAAGCTTTAAAATGGCGTCGCTTCAAGGATTTATAATCAGTAGTATTTGAACTGTTATTTGACTGAGTTTGGAAGACATTTAAAGGGATCAATGACTCGCAGTTTTGAATTATAAATGAAGTTTTGCTTGTAAACAAAACAATCCGATCTGGGAAAAACCCTCCAGCTACTCAGCGAAGTGGGTAATTTTGGATGTTTAATGCACATTTTGGACTGTGACGGACGAGATGTATGGCGGAGAGTGATGATTTTGGCGTCCAACAGAAATCGCCTCGGAAAACTCTTATTAAGCACTTGAAAGCAGAGAAAGCATGAGCACAGGTTGCATTGATCGTCCACTTTATTTTGTGATCTGGGAAAACATGAGATCTCCGGCCGTTGTAACGCAGCGGGAATTATTGAACGAAGCTTGGAGGAAATTGCAGCGTTTTCGGAAAGATTTCCGTACAGTTCCCGTACATTAATTATACATGCATATCCCTACTACCCTCTTCCAAAAAGAACGAGCGTGAATAGAGTTTTGCTTGGAATATGCATGCATAATGAAGTAGGGACCTGTACGGAAATCTTGCCGCGTTTTCTTTGTAATGATTTTGAATAGACGATTTCCGAGTTGCTGTTTGTCTCTGGTTGAAAGCAAGTCTTGCTGCACAACCATTCCAATGGAAATCAGTTGGGCATTTTTATGCAAATCAAACTCATTATCATTTGAATGGTTTAGCTCCGAGACTCGGTTTCAACCAGAGGCAAACGGAAACTCGGAAATGGGCTATTCGCGTTTGTATTCTAACTCCGCGTTCTTCATCAATGCACCTGCGCGGCGGCTATGCTAGCTGTTACGAGCAGTCGAGGATGCTGCCGCGGATTTTTGGGATGAGTGCCGACATTTGGCTGGAATCTTCAAAGGTTGTTTCTTTTTTAATGTCTAAATTGCCCTGTAAAATGGATTATATCTAAAAGGTACTTTTATGATGCACTTGAACAGCTAATAAATACATTTAAAAGCTATCTGTTGTTGATATACGGAAGACGTATCCGTTTAGGGAATTCAGAATCTCGAGAAAAATCGCCACGCAGATTTGAGTAATCGATTAAAATTTCGAAAATACTGGTCACGCGTGATGTCGAGCTTGACTATACGAAACGCATCTGGAAGGAGGCAACCAGTTGGCTATTAGAGTGTGGTGGAGTTGAATTCGGGACAACGGAGGACAAATCCAGTTGGTGGACAGAGCGAAACATCCGCATGCAAATATCGCAAAAAAAAACAACAAACAAACAAAAACAAAAATGAATGCAGAATTCCGGACCACAAGAATAGAACAGTGTGAGAAAAGCTTTCTTCAGAGAAATTGACAAAACTAGGCAGCGTGAACTTGAAATCAACCACGGGTTGGTTTTCTTTCGATACACAGGGTACTGAGATCGCTATACTTTGTTTATCCTGTTTGTTTTTCCTTTTTTTTATACGACCCGAAACCCTTTCTGAGAAAAAAAATCCATACATAGATGAATGCCAATGTTTATGATTCCATCGAGGAATTCATTTGTAATGTTAACAACATCTGCGGCAGTGTTGCATGGTCATTTACAATCTCGAACCGAAGGCGAGAGATTGTAGGGCCCATACAACACGCCACGAATGTTGTAAACAACTTGTGAAATGAGTACTGTGTAGTAGTATCGCCGATGTGTTACAGAAGCGTGCATGCGACAAACTTGCATTGGCGTGTACTCTCAAGAGAAATCACATATCGTTTTGGGAATTATTGAATGTTTGTACAAAGGTTGTTATCGGATATTGAATATTTATCACATTTTCTAGCAATAATTTTTTTAAATTGACAGACTTTTCCAGTGGCACATTTGGATTTCGAATGTAGGCATGGGTGAAGATGGGGATGTGCGCCAGTTTTGGTCACCTCCGAAACAGAGTAGGAAGAACGTCTTCTTTTGGATAGTACGGTTCCTGAAAACACTCAGCATAACACAAAATGGGCCCTGAAAGTGTTCGAGGAAGGGCAAATTAGCTGAACGGATAAGGCACCCAGGGAGCTGGCCTCAAGTTTTGCTGAGCTTGACATGACAAAAATTCAATATTTGATTACTCACTCCACTTAGAGAGACGGATGCGGAAAGTTTGAACTTATGCCAGGTTAAGTAGATTTGTCGATGAAGTATGCAATCGCAGTGGGCAGATACATTCTGGTCGGGTTAGTTTTAAGGGCTATTTGAGCGACACCAACGGCATTGAACCCTTGGCCAGATGAGATAACAGGTTTGTAAACATTGCAGCTTACATTTTGGATGTTTTGAATGTTTTTCACGTGCTGTTATTATATATTTATCTTTGCACAGCTTCGCAAAGCTCTTGATGGTGAAATGTGCGATTCAGCAAAGAATGGATTGGATTTGAAGACGATGAAAGAAGTGAGAAAATAGATTACTGTGGAGGGGGAACAGCTGAGTGTCTTTTGCATGCTATATTTTGGGTAGACTTTGATATTCCGGACTAAAATGGCGGAGGACAAAAGAACCCCTGTTAGTCCAATTACGCCTTGCTAATGAGGTATTGTTATGTTTGCTTTGTTCTTTTGCTTTATGGACATTATTTCGGATCCGGTATATGAAAGACCAGCCTACATTTTCTTTTACCGTAGGAAGTTCTTTGGGTCAAGAGCTAACGAGCAAAGACTTTTGTGATTTTCCAATATTAATTTGGACGAAAATTCCATTTTAGTTGGAAACAATTCTAAAACTCGATATCTTGTTCATCAATGATGTAGTGGTAAGAACTGGTTCCTACAAGCTCAAGCTCCGGGTTCTAATCCAAGGATAAGGGGTTTCTGTCTCATTTGCTCTGTTACGAAACGTCCGCGGACACAGTATTCTAAATTAACAGTAATCATAAATTCAGAGCAAGTTGAGAATTAACCATAATCGTTAATTCAAACAGGAGATCATGTTGTCCCGACTGCACTCTAAGTTCAAGACAAATTTGTGCGGTGTACTCAAGTGCAGGTCGGAATTACAGATACTTTAGTTTGCAAAGTAAAGACGGCAATGATGCTGCTCGTATGGAAGCAACAGAGGATAAACTGCAGAGGGAGAAAAAGTTGCCTTGTGATGCTTGTCCTATTCTAGTAAGTCCAGTTTTCAATAACTGTACGCTGAACTTTTGGATGGCCCGAAAATAAGGACACAGTGCTAAATAAGAAGTCGTGATGAAGTGATAGAGTGAAATATGTTTGTTGTATTCATCTTATTCGTCTTTCAAAGTTATATTTATAAAGTTCAATGTTTTCATACAGGGGCACGGGGTTATATACTTTTCCTGTAACCTAATGTACTTACTTATTGTTTAGATCTGCAATGGTGATTGTGTGAATAAACGGACAGAGGGATAAACATATTAGTAAATTGATGTTTTTACCTACCTGGCGTTGATGACAGTGACACAGACGTGGACACAGAAGTAGACGTGGATAAGGACAGAAAGGGAGACACAAACACAGACGTGGACACAGACATAGACGTGGACGTGGACAACAATGGCGTCTGTGTCTGAGATGCAGATGATCCACAGGCCGTGCTTATCGAAGAAAGTTGCCGTGAAGGTATTGCATTGGAGGATCCTAGTTGGAGAATAAATTGAGAGTGACTAGGAGCAATGCTTTAATTTATTTTGTTGGAGTGTGCTTGAATGTTTGGGAAGCTCAAATGTGAATGTGAAGTCAAGAAGAATGACCTTAACAAATCTTTGAGTGAGTCGGACACTTCAAATGGATCCCCGACTGATCTCAAAAGCTGACATATTTGCATATGTGTAGCGCGCTCAAACCTCGCTATCGGGATTGTATTTTAAGCCAGACATGTAGGATAATGTCTGAGCTGCGATGCCTTTTGAAAAATAACGACCGAGAGCGTAGCGCGAGGACATTATTTTTTAGATGGCCGAGGAGCGAAGGATAATCGATTTAATGTACCTTTTCATTGTTATACAGAAAAGAAAGAAAACACCCAGTTCGAGCTAGAGGTCATCATTATGATCACTGGGTGGAACAGGAGGTCATTATTTTTAGTAATGATCTCCTGTTCATAACAATATGGCAAGGTGCATTAACGTGACCTAAACTGCTCAGCTGTTACCCCTTCTTAACTGCTCCCTACCGGCTCTGCAATCTCGAAGTTTTCTTGGGAAACTTTAATTTTAATAGGCGTTTTTACAAATACAGCGGCCATCTTGGATTCTATTGTTCTGCGAAAGATACCACGGGACGCACAGGGGGCAAATTCACGTATGTTGTGGGCATAAATTTGGCTTTCCATTGAAAAATGTCAAGCCACTTTGATTTTTACATCCTTCGTTTCACATCATAATTAATCTGATACAATGGAAATACGAAAACTGATCTGGTTTGAAAATTATTCAACCCAAACCAAACTTATACCCACGTTGTGTGCGAATTGGCCCACTTGGCATCCCATAATATCTTTTTTCTCAGAACAATAGAATTCAGCATGGCCGGCTCATCGGTAAAAAGATCTATGATAATGCAGCACTTCCCCGGGGATATCACCTCTCCGCGTTTCTAAAGTAACTCTAAACTCTAAAGGAAATAAGTTAAAGCAATTTTATCTCGCAGTCACTTACAATCCCTAATGCGCTCAACGCCCTTTCCTCCCCTATTTCATCGTTACTAAGTTGGTTCTATTAAAAGAAGAACAAAAAAAAAGTCTCACTTGTCGGCACAGACATGGCGTAAGCCGCAAAGCCAGGCATTCCAATTATAGAGTCCGAGCGAAATTGTATGAAGAGGAATCTACCAGTGCTGTATACTGATAGATAAGCCAAAGACCCACAAGCCTTTGTAACCAAGGTACTTGAGAGCGAGTCACCATCGTATATCACCAAATAATCCAACGGGCAGCTGCTGGAACCATATTCCAGATTAAATTGGTAAACGTAGAGTGCTATATAGCCATAGGGAGACTCGATTAACCACGTGCACTCCTGGTTATTTGGGTAACAGCCCGGATAGTTGGGACTGAAGAAATACTCATAGTCGTAATAGCTGTGCAGGGAAATATGTCTGGAACAAGATTCTGAAAATAAGAATACTACGTTACCATTCTGATTCATGTGAAATGCATCAAAGGCGATGGCACGGGCGATGACATTCAAAATTGTGCCATTAATAATGGCCTTACAACCCATTACTTTACTCTGGAAAGGGGTGTGAGGCAAGGTGATCCTCTCTTTCCATGTTTGTTCGTTGTTGCAGTTGAAACTCTTGCAATAGCAGTCGGTCAAAATGTAGAAATAAAAGGCATTACATTTGGTGAAGAAGAAACAAATACGCTGGTGATACGACAACTGATTCATCACGCGCTCCTCTTGAACATCCTTGATCAAGAAATTGTCAGGCCTTGTAATAAATTCATCTACAACTGAAGGGACGAGGATTGGTGGGTGGAATCAGTGTGGATTGGGAAAGATCTTAAAACCTTTTTGGGATTAAATGGCCTGATGAACCAATCAAAGCCCTTGGGGTTTCTTATTCCTATGATATTAAATTGCTGCAGAAAAAAATAAAATGAGAGGCTAGGCAGTGCTAAAAAAACTTATGAACGTTTAGTCAGCAATTTAAGAGGCGCGCCCTTCTGTTTATGGAAAAGAAACATCATTGTCAAGTCTTTAATTATTCCAAAATTTGTTTATGTTTCTTCACTTTTGCCTGTTCCGAAGGAAATCTTTCAAGAGTTAAACTGAATTCTCTTTCAATGTTGTGGAAAGAAACTGACAAGGTAACAAGACCATCCACGATAGACGAATATGAGAACGGTGGATTAAAAATGATTGACCTAATAAGCATGACTAAATCTTTATGACTAGCCTGACTGAAAATAATTTTCGTGACCAGTGATGGTTCTTGGTAAATTAAAGCTACTAACGTCTCTTATTGGGACGTTTTGGGTGACCCTTTTTTATTCTATCGGTAACTATGATGTTAGAGATGTCTCTGTCTATCCTTACAATTGTACCCCGAAATACTTCGATGGTGGTCAGAATTTCCTAATCGTTTCGATACAGTGAAGGAGTGGCAGTTTATAGTGTAAAACAACAACGAGACACGTATATACCATAAGCCTATATTTTATAGAAATTCTTTGAACATGGTATTATCCACGTAAGCGACCTTATTCGACACAGATACGAACAAATCGTTCACAATGGTCTCAAGCACATAGGAGACAATTGCTTAAATTGTCCAGAAAGTGTGAGGATCATTTCTTTAGTTCATGTCTAACCCGCACTTCATAATCATTTCTTTCAATACTGTTAGTATCACGTATTAGCAATGTCTTGGTACCATATGAAACGCCAAGTATCACTGATTATTGCGACGTAATAAGTAGCAATGTCAACGAGAAAGCCCTGTTAAAACACTCTATATTTTAGACTTAGTTGCTCATGCTCAAAAACGAACTCAGTAACTCCCATTTTTTAATTGTCGGAAAGTGATCGGCAGACGAAGATGAAACTTTCTGCAAAGTTAAAAAAAAAATCTGTGAAGCGGATTCAGAGGCACCTTAATTTTTTATATCTTTTAAGGTGGCTCTGAATGTGCTCAACTTAATTTTCTTTTGTTTTTTGAGATATGAGCAACTGAGTCCAAAAATATGGGGTGTTTTTACAGGTCTTTCTCGTTGCCATGGTTACTTATTTCGTCGCAATGATGACCGTATCTCATCCAGCAATAATTGCTGTTTAATATGGTACCATGGCATTGCTAATACATGAAACAGTGTTGTGGTGTCAATCGTTCTAATAAGTGAGTCTCTTGAAAGTGTTGGAACCGGTTTGAGCCACCTTAGTTACCTCATTTGGGCTGGACCCCGTCGCTCTGTACCATCACACTTGAAAGTAAACAACTCTGCCGTGCCGGAAAATTCCTTAGTATTGATGATCGACAACAAAGAATTTGATGTGTTGAAAAAAAAATCTCACCAGCTCGATCGTGGGACCAGTGAATAGCAGTTCTACTCAACTTTGTCAGCCCCTTAAAAGTTGAATTTCGAGGAGAAAACTGGCAAAGTATAACATATTTTTATGGTCTCCAGATTAAACTTTGGCAAAAGAAGATATTTTCAGGTTAGGTGCATGTTAAATTGTAAATAAATCATAGTTTAGAATAGAAGTTTCTAGTAAACGTACTGCTATGGAATAACTCGGCCGCTCAACGATTACCTGAATGAACGATTAGAATAAGAACAAAAAATACGACTGACCAGTGATGTTCACGAGGGATAATATTGTTGGTCGTTGAATCACTGGCTATCGCTGTGTTAGTGCCGTATTAGGGTTTATTAAAGCTTCCACGTTAAGCATGATAAATATTAACTCAGATAGGATACTACCAAACATCTGAGCTTCGACTCGAGTTGTGAATTCAACGCCGAACACCCTATCTTTTTTGGAAAACAATAATTAAGTATTGATTCGTTCAATTTTGTGCCAGAGGAAGCTGTGCACCTTTTGAAGTCTGATTCCTCAGTGACGCTGACGCTGTGGGCCAATGGATATCGGGCATCACTTTCCGTCAGTGAGAGGAGGCTTAACAGATAGTAAGAGTTCTTTTCGACAGTTTCTTTTACAGGAACGTGCCCAATAAGAAGTTTGTGACTACGATGTAGGGGAAAAAGAAAGCAAAACTTCATAGAGATCGGCTCCTCCCATTTTGGTTGAGATGTATCCATATAAACTGAATTTCTCCAAAACAAAGAATACGGACTGAGAGAAGCAACGGTGAGCAGGGATATTCTTATTGATCCTTTGGCTTCCTCCGTTGTGAAGTAGTTAAATCAACACACTTTGGATCGCGAATAACACCCTCCGCCGACCGCATCCGTACATACCTGGATACGTAACGGAGAACGGCACGTAGCTTGAACTCGGAGTTGAAGATACTGTTGAAATAAGTTTGAGAAAAGGGGTACATTAATTTAATAGCCCATTCAATGATAAAATCTAGGAATTCATGACTAGAACATTTCTTGCAAAATTTACTTCCGTCAAAGTGTCGCTATTTAAGGTCTTCCCAATTAAAGTTCTTTCAAAATACTCGAACATCTTTTATTGCCACCTAACAGTGATATGACAGGAAAACGTACCTGACATAGGTAATGTGGTATGACTTGAAGACGCAGTTGAAGTAGCTAAAATGGAATAATTTAACTTTTTTCAATGACATGGCAAGGAATGGCAGTGCGTAAGGCAATGCGTTTATAGTGCTTGGATCACTTTCAAACGCTTCAAGCAAACCACTAGTTTCCCGAAGGGTAACAAAAGAAGGTGCGTTCAGTGTTTGGATCACGTTCAAACGTTTAAAGCAAAACTAATGTGATTACAAAGAATTGACGTTTGTGCTAAAAGGACTGTGACAACTTTGAAGTTATTTTTTTCCCCTCAACTTAGTCCTGTTTTTGGACGATAGAACGATAGGTCAACAATATGCAAATGACAACAGAGGATCATACGCCTTTGGACATTAATGCTTAAATTTTCCTTCGCAAACCACATCAGTGTACAAATTAAAATCCCAAGATCGCAAGCATTCTCCACTAGAGAGTTCACATCAAAATTGACGCCTTTACTGAGGGCTTACAGAAGTCCCAACCTTTTCTTCGGACTTAAGTTGATAAAAATGAAGACGTGAACTACTTTACTGCCGAACGTTCCGCAATGAAAATGAAGTTAAGTAGTTAGGACTTATTGGGTTTACAGGTATCTAAGTAACCTTATTCAGTCCACTAAGTCCTCAACAGTCTGTTTGGGAGGAAAATTAGTTTAGGTAATTGGCATGATTTCACCTGGACTGATATCTAGTGATAATGACTACTTAACGGCCAGTTGAATCAATGACTGATGAAATTTTATCCTTTTTAGATTTAAAGGTCATACTTGATTCGTACAGAACGTCGACAATATTCGTGGCACATGTTATAATTCACAATCGTAGTTTCAATAAATTATACGAACAGCTGGTTGGGCTGATCGATAAGATATTTAATACAGTAATATCATTCATATCATCAACTTCGATTTTGAAGTTTGTGGCACAATACGACGCATCAGAATTGGCCTTTAAGGCTGGTTCACACTTTGACATAAGCATAAGCATAAGCATAAACATAAGCATAACGAAAATATGTGTGAACCGGGATTACATAAGCATAACCGTAAGGATGGC
>BLFK01000866.1:748477-760081 GCA_014634185.1 Astreopora myriophthalma
TCGTTTATCTGCGTCGCCATGTTTTCAGCTGACAGAGCGGGCCTGGATTGTATTTTTGTGTATTCCGCTGACAAGAAAACTCTTATGCTTATGCTTGTGCTTATGTACTGCCCGGTTCACACTGAAGTATTCACAACAGAAGCATAAGCATAAGCATAAGAAAATGGAAAAAGTTCCATTCCTTGTGCTTATGCTTATGCTTATGCATATGCTTATGTAATCCCGGTTCACACATGTTTTCCTTATGCTTATGTTTATGCTTATGCTTACGCTTATGTCAAAGTGTGAACCAGCCCTTAAAGCCACAATTTTCCAGTTAGGTCTTAAGAAATACACGAGCTCTTATCGCCGGAAAATTGGTAAGCATGAACGTACCACCAGAAAGAATAAACACGTTCTAACCTGGAAAAGAAAAAGGTGTCATATGGCACCCCTACCTCACCACAACGGCCACTTTCTTCTGTCCCCAAGGTGACCGTTGTGGAGAGGACTGTAGACAAATATAAGAGAAAAAAATTCACACAACCCGCAGGCAAGCACGTTCTGTAACATGCCTCTGTTTAGACAGATCAGTGGAAGCTTGCAATTTGACCGAGAACAGCTTGCGACCTTCTCCTCGATGGTAAAGAGGCATGTTACAGAACATGCTTGTACAATTAGAAAGGGTCTTTTTAATTTTAAAACGAGATCAATTTCCAAACTGATTAGAACGCATTTTTTTAATCAGGACGTATTCTTTTTTCAATTAGAACGTCTATATTACTTCACAGTTAAAATAAATATTTTCAGTTGTAATCAGCACGACAAATTAAAAGTTTATAACGGAAAACCAAAAAAGACCATAAATTAAATATTTCACTAAATTAGAATCTAGTTTGTGTGTAGAAGACACAAATCTTGAGTTTAGAACATATTTTTGTAATGATAAAGACCAATTTTCTATTGGCATTTTTGTTTTTTTTTTGGCGCCCCATATGGTGGTGTATCCATTAATTTCATTTGAGCTGGTGAAAAGTGTTCTCAGAAGTGCAGGGGGCCGTTTCAAGTCAACTCATGCTTATATAGCAAGTCAACTCATGCTTATATATCAATAAAAGTGTTTCAACCCACACAAAGTGTCTTACTCAGGGGAAAACGTCAAGGTCTTACTAACGTTCAATAAGAAAATATGATAAAAATATACGATACCATTAAGATTAATGTTAGCATTATCGATTTATTTGCATTATTTACATTAACAGTGGCCTAGAAATTGATGTAACGATTCGTTCATGTTCTACTGTCACACTTGTGTAAGTACCTCAAATAAAGCTGAAATACTCCTGTTCTTAGCTAATCAAATTGTCGAAATTATTCAGTACGTAATACATTGGTTTTTACTCACAATACACTGAACAGATAACTGATGCATCCTCATTATGTCCGCAGTTGTGAATCCCCCATCCAATATGAAAGCAATCCCAAAGAGAAGATTCAGATCCCGTGCAGTACACATTGTCCAGCCATATGCTTCCGTTTCCTTGACCAAAGTAGGCGGAACTCAGAGCAGAGACTGCGCTGGGGAATCCAAGCTCCCGACATACGACTTGGGCGTCAGTTATACCCCAGTGGTCGTCACATACAGTTCCCCAGGCGCCATTGTAAAATACCTCCACTCTTCCTTCTCCTCTCCAAGATCCTCCAACTAGTCTCAATGGTTCTGTTATTGTATTAAATTTGGAAACCACAATTTGGTATTAATACAGCTAGCAAAGCGCCATTGGAGCAATAGTCTCGCACCTACTGGCAACTGTATTGGCTCTCTTTTGTTGCTTACTTTGGTGCTAACGCACCGAAAAGCGAAACACTCTCTTCGTCGTGCTAGTGTGTTTGTGCTCAACATGTGTATTTCTTCGTTTCACCTGCAACTTTTCACATTCATTTTTCACACCGTGTAAACTTATTTCTTACAATATTAATAATCAGTTATTCTGCAACTAAGAAGATGGACATTGTTTTGCAACTGACATGTCGTGAATTGAAATACGTACTTTTAAAATGAAATCTACTTTGATTTGTCTATAAGCTAAAAACAGATAGTCAGAAGAATTTGAAGTACTATTACTGTTTTCTGGATAGGCATAATGCTGTTGTATTTAACCAATATTGACCTGAGCAGATGACTGATGCATCCTCTTGATGATTACAGTTGTGACTGCCCCATCCCCTGTGCGAACAATGACTAAGAGAAACTTCATAGCCGGTGCAGTGAACATCGTCCAGCCATATGAGACCGCTTCCAGCACCGAAGAAAGCATGTATTGGAGCAGAGGCGGCATTGGGGAATCCAAGCTGGCGACATACAACTTGGGCGTCTGTTATACCCCAGGCATCATCACAAACGGTTCCCCAGGTGCCACTGTAAAATACCTCGACTCGTCCTTCTCCTCTCCAGCTTCCTCCAACAAGTCTCAACGTTCCATCTGTTAGTGTAATAAATAGAATTTTGTCCGAGAGAGCACAGCTGGAGTAAATTTTGACAAATGAAGTGAGTAATAGACCAATTTCGATATTTTAAAATTCAACTTTAAACAATAAACATGACTTCGAGGCTCTAAGGAGCAAAGTAAGGGAATTTGTATGGCGAGTTTATTGCCTGGAGCATTGAGATGATGCCTTTTGTCTAAGAGTGAATTTTAATATATCGAAATTGGTCTCTTCTGGAGGCTGTGGGCAACCGTCCCTTTGCTGACAGTAACTTAACGGTCAATGGTGATATTTCAAAATGCATTCTTAGCAAATCACCGTATAGTTCTGAGGACAAAAATTTACACATTGCTTGCATTAAGATAAGTTGATTTGATTGTTTTCTCAATACTTGCGATTTCGCTCTGAAAACTCGAGCCTGCGACAAAACACGTAAAACAAAATTGCTTACGAAACCCAGGAAAATAGAATCTATTTGAGTGAATTGCAAAGAGTGTTAAGAATATTTAGTTTAACAAGGCACTTTTGGTTTCGGTGGGAAAAAAATATTTTCTATATCGACAAATATCAACTTGTATCCTGTGCAATGTGCCAGACTGAAAAACGTCGGCTCGCAAGACACAAAGAAAGAAAAACAAAACCGAAAAGAAACAAGAAGAAAACAAAAGAAAACAAAAGTCTTTTCCTCTTATCCCACGTAATTGTGACAAAAATAATCCGCGTAGCCGTCTTCTCGACCTTAAGTAGTCCGCGCCGATCGATGAAAAAATGGTTTTACCCCAAACGTCTTGAACTTGAAAAATATCCACCTTACAAGACAAGACTGTCAAATGAAGCTCTGGAGGTTATTTTGGAAGAATTCTTTTCCACATGTTCACACGTCTCCTGCTAGATGGAAAACGCCAATGTCCTTACCTAATCACGGATCTTAAGGCTACGCACAGAAGACGAAAGCTCTGGAGCCGAAGAGTGCAAAAACACCGGACATTTGTCGTTGGCGCTTCCGCAACAGTGCCGGAACGTAACCAGCATTTCTGGGAGCGGAACACGGCCTAACCGCAGAATTAGACTCATGCGTGGCCTTAGGCCCAGCGCGAATACTAACCCGAACTAGTTCATTTTATTTACTTTTTATTTTCTTGTCGTCGGTTTGTTGTTGTTGCTTTCTTTTTGTCTGGGTCTTTTTTGTGTCCGTACAACCACGTGACTAAAGATCACGAGAAACAAGAAGCGACTATGTTTTTGCGTTCTCCTTAGGTGTTTCTTTGCCTGCTAAAGCAAACCTTTAGCCTTAGACATACCCTTTAAATGTGAAATGAAGCCCTACGTTACGGTTAAAAAGCTAACAGAATTGAATTTCTTCCAGAACCAAGAAAAAGCAATAACAACAAGAAAGAAAACAAACAAACAAACAAACAACAATAAAAACGTACAAAAGCTGACCAAAGAACAGAGATCGCTTCATGGATTGCTTGGCTTACCGAGACGTTTTAGTAACTTTTTTCATCACACGCCATCTGAATCACGAATTACATCCTCGACCGACTGTGTCCGTCGTAGCCCAAGCACACTTACCTGGAGTTATGACGGAGGAAGGCATGTAGGTGGAACTCGGAGTTGGAGATACTGTTGAAACGATTTTAAGAAAACGGTTAAATTAACGTTAATAATATTAAAGTCATCGATCTGGCTAGAGCTTTTAATTGAGTTCTGTCAAAGATACCTGGACACCACCTACTTGCACTCAATAATAGTGATATGACAGAGTATCTTACCTGACGTAGTTGGTATAGCGTGACTTGATGGTGCAGTTACAGAGGCTGAAATGCAATGATTTTCCCTTTACTATGACGTGACCAAGATAGCGTGACATAAGACGAAGCGTTTAAAGATCCTATAAAGTTACACGGAAATGAAAACAAACAAACAAACAAACAAACAAACAAAAAAAAAAGAAAAACAAGACAAAACAAAAACCGAAAAAATGGAACATAGAGGACTCAAACAAGGGACTAACCCCAACGACTCCAGCTAGTGGTCAGAGCGGGACTTGAACCCAGGACTTCCGGATTTCAAGTCCAGCATCCTCACTATTCCCTACGGTTGTGCATAATTACACAAGCCGTTAGGTGAGCAAAATTTGGGGCAAGGCATAACGAAAGACTAGGCGAGATAGTTTTAACGCCAAGCTTCACGTAAAATCATGCTATTACTGATGTGTTTACAGTAAAAGTGGCCTAAAAATTGATGTAACGCTATTTGTTCAGGTTTTACTGTCAGACTTGTGTAAGTACTTCAAATAGAACTGAAATACTCCCGTTCTTAGCTGGTCTAATTGCCCAAATTATTCAGTACGTAGTATACTGTTTTTTACTTACAATACACTGAACAGATGACTGATGCATCCTCATAATGACCGCAGTTGTGACTCCCCCATCCAATATGAGAGCAATCCCAAAGAGAAGATTCAGATCCCGTGCAGTACACATCGTCCAACCATATGCTTCCGTTTCCTTGACCAAAGTGTGCGGTACTCAGAGCAGAGACTGCGCTGGGGAATCCAAGCTCCCGACATACGACTTGGGCGTCACGTATATCCCAATAGTCATCACATACAGTTCCCCAGGCGCCATTGTAAAATACTTCTACTCGTCCTTCTCCTCTCCAAGTCCCTCCAACTAGTCTCAATGGTTCTGTTATTGTATTAAATTTGGAAACCACAATTTGGTATTAGTACAGTTCGCAAAGCGGCATTGGAGCAATAGTCTTGCAACTACTGGCAACTAGCTTGCCTCTCTTTTGTTGCTTACTTTTGTACTAACGCAGTGAAAAGCGAAACGCTATCTTCGTCATGCTAGCGTGTTTGTGCTCAACATATGTATTTCTTCGTTTCATCTGTAACTTTTGACATTCTTTTCTCCCACCATGTAAACTTATTTCTTACAATATTAATAATCAGTTATTCCGCAACTAAGACGATGGGCAATGTTTTGCAACTGACATGTCGTGAATTGAAATATGTACTTTTAAAGTCAAATCTACTTTGATTTGTTTATAAGCGAAAAACAGATAGTCAGAAGAATTTGGAGTACCATTACTCTTTTTCTGGAGAGGCATAGTGCTGTTGTTTTAAATCGATATTGACCTGAGCAGATGACTGATGCATCCTCATGATGATTACAGTTGTGACTTCCCCATCCCCTGTGCGAACAATGACTAAGAGAAGCTTCATAGCCGGTGCAGTGAACATCGTCCAGCCATATGAGACCGCTTCCAGCACCGAAGAAAGCATGTATTGGAGCAGAGGCGGCATTGGGGAATCCAAGCTGGCGACATACAACTTGGGCGTCTGTTGTACCCCAGGCATCATCACAAACGGTTCCCCAGGTGCCACTGTAAAATACCTCGACTCGTCCTTCTCCTCTCCAGCTTCCTCCAACAAGTCTCAACGTTCCATCTGTTAGTGTAATAAATAGAATTTTGTCCGAGAGAGCACAGCTGGAGTAAATTTTGACAAATGAAGTGAGTAATAGACCAATTTCGATATTTTAAAATTCAACTTTAAACAATAAACATGACTTCGAGGCTCTAAGGAGCAAAGTAAGGGAATTTGTATGGCGAGTTTATTGCCTGGAGCATTGAGATGATGCCTTTTGTCTAAGAGTGAATTTTAATATATCGAAATTGGTCTCTTCTGGAGGCTGTGGGCAACCGTCCCTTTGCTGACAGTAACTTAACGGCCAATGGTGATATTTCAAAATGCATTCTTAGGAAATCACCGTATAGTTCTGAGGACAAAAATTTACACATTGCTTGCATTAAGATAAGTTGATTTGATTGTTTTCTCAATACTTGCGATTTCGCTCTGAAAACTCGAGCCTGCAACAAAACACGTAAAACAAAATTGCTTACGAAACCCAGGAAAATAGAATCTACTTGAGTGAATTGCAAAGAGTGTTAAGAATATTTAGTTTAACAAGGCACTTTTGGTTTCGGTGGGAAAAAATATTTTCTATATCGACAAATATCAACTTGTATCCTTTGCAATGTGCCAGACTGAAAGACGTCGGCTCGCAAGACACAAAGAAAGAAAAACAAAACAGAAAAGAAAAAAGAAGAAAACAAAAGAAAACAAAAGTCTTTTCCTCTTATCCCACGTAATTGTGACAAAAATAATCCGCGTAGCCGTCTTATCGACCTTAAGTAGTCCGCGCCGATCGATGAAAAAATGGTTTTGCCCCAAACGTCTTGAACTTGAAAAATATCCACCTTACAAGACAAGACTGTCAAATGAAGCTCTGGAGGTTATTTTGGAAGAATTCTTTTCCACATGTTCACACGTCTCCTGCTAGATGGAAAACGCCAATGTCCTTACCTAATCACGGATCTTAAGGCTACGCACAGAAGACGAAAGCTCTGGAGCCGAAGAGTGCAAAAACACCGGACATTTGTCGTTGGCGCTTCCGCAACAGTGCCGGAACGTAACCAGCATTTCTGGGAGCGGAACACGGCCTAACCGCAGAATTAGACTCATGCGTGGCCTTTGGCCCAGCGCGAATAATAACCCGAACTAGTTCATTTTATTTACTTTTTATTTTCTTGTCGTCGGTTTGTTGTTGTTGCTTTCTTTTTGTCTGGGTCTTTTTTGTGTCTGTACAACCACGTGACTAAAGATCACGAGAAACAAGAAGCGACTATGTTTTTGCGTTCTCGTTAGGTGTTTCTTTGCCTGCTAAAGCAAACCTTTAGCCTTAGACATACCCTTTAAATGTGAAATGAAGCCCTACGTTACGGTTAAAATGCTACCAGAATTGAATTTCTTCCAGAACCAAGAAAAAGCAATAACAACAAGAAAGAAAACAAACAAACAAACAACAACAAAAACGTACAAAAGCTGACCAAAGAACAGAGATCGCTTCATGGATTCCTTGGCTTACCGAGACGTTTTAGTAACTTTTTTCATCACACGCCATCTGAATCACGAATTACATCCTCGACCGACTGTGTCCGTCGTAGCCCAAGCACACTTACCTGGAGTTATGACGGAGGAAGGCATGTAGGTGGAACTCGGAGTTGGAGATACTGTTGAAACGATTTTAAGAAAACGGTGAAAATTAACGTTAATAATATTAAAGTCATCGATCTGGCTAGAGCTTTTAATTGAGTCCTGTCAAAGATACCTGGACACCATCTATTTGCACTCAATAATAGTGATATGACAGAGTATCTTACCTGACGTAGTTGGTATAGCGTGACTTGATGGTGCAGTTATAGAGGCTGAAATGCAATGATTTTCCCTTTACTATGACGTGACCAAGATAGCGTGACATAAGACGAAGCGTTTAAAGATCCGATAAGGTTACACGGAAATGAAAACAAACAAACAAACAAACAAAAAAAAAGAAAAGAAAAACAAGACAAAACAAAAACCAAAAAAATGGAACATAGAGGACTCAAACAAGGGACTAACCCCAACGACTCCAGCTAGTGGTCAGAGCGGGACTTGAACCCAGGACTTCCGGATTTCAAGTCCAGCATCCTCAGTATTCCCTACGGTTGTGCATAATTACACAAGCCGTTAGGTGAGCAAAATTTGGGGCAAGGCATAACGAAAGACTAGGCGAGATAGTTTTAACGCCAAGCTTCACGTAAAATCATGCTATTACTGATGTGTTTACAGTAAAAGTGGCCTAAAAATTGATGTAACGCTATTTGTTCAGGTTTTACTGTCAGACTTGTGTAAGTACTTCAAATAGAACTGAAATACTCCCGTTCTTAGCTGGTCTAATTGCCCAAATTATTCAGTACGTAGTATACTGTTTTTTACTTACAATACACTGAACAGATGACTGATGCATCCTCATAATGACCGCAGTTGTGACTCCCCCATCCAATATGAGAGCAATCCCAAAGAGAAGATTCAGATCCCGTGCAGTACACATCGTCCAACCATATGCTTCCGTTTCCTTGACCAAAGTGTGCGGTACTCAGAGCAGAGACTGCGCTGGGGAATCCAAGCTCCCGACATACGACTTGGGCGTCACGTATATCCCAATAGTCATCACATACAGTTCCCCAGGCGCCATTGTAAAATACTTCTACTCGTCCTTCTCCTCTCCAAGTCCCTCCAACTAGTCTCAATGGTTCTGTTATTGTATTAAATTTGGAAACCACAATTTGGTATTAGTACAGTTCGCAAAGCGGCATTGGAGCAATAGTCTTGCAACTACTGGCAACTAGCTTGCCTCTCTTTTGTTGCTTACTTTTGTACTAACGCAGTGAAAAGCGAAACGCTATCTTCGTCATGCTAGCGTGTTTGTGCTCAACATATGTATTTCTTCGTTTCATCTGTAACTTTTGACATTCTTTTCTCCCACCATGTAAACTTATTTCTTACAATATTAATAATCAGTTATTCCGCAACTAAGACGATGGGCAATGTTTTGCAACTGACATGTCGTGAATTGAAATATGTACTTTTAAAGTCAAATCTACTTTGATTTGTTTATAAGCGAAAAACAGATAGTCAGAAGAATTTGGAGTACCATTACTCTTTTTCTGGAGAGGCATAGTGCTGTTGTTTTAAATCGATATTGACCTGAGCAGATGACTGATGCATCCTCATGATGATTACAGTTGTGACTTCCCCATCCCCTGTGCGAACAATGACTAAGAGAAGCTTCATAGCCGGTGCAGTGAACATCGTCCAGCCATATGAGACCGCTTCCAGCACCGAAGAAAGCATGTATTGGAGCAGAGGCGGCATTGGGGAATCCAAGCTGGCGACATACAACTTGGGCGTCTGTTGTACCCCAGGCATCATCACAAACGGTTCCCCAGGTGCCACTGTAAAATACCTCGACTCGTCCTTCTCCTCTCCAACTTCCTCCAACAAGTCTCAACGTTCCATCTGTAAGCGTAATACATATGATTTTATCAGAGAGAGGACAATTGGAGTGAATTCTGACAAAAGATGTCTTTTGGTTACAATAACTCAATGGGCAATGGCGATTTGTAAAGATTTATTCTTAGGAAATCACTGCAAGGCTCTGGGGACAGAAATTTACACAGATCTATATTAATATTCAGAAGCTGAGAATCGTGTCTACTTTTGAAATTGAATTTTGATTTATCAAAAATGGGCTCAGTATTCTTAACCCAACATCGTTCTCAAGGTCATTCATCTCCCCAATCCAGATGGAGCTAAGCCCTCGCTTGGAATGGCGCTAGGCGTGAAATGATATTGTCAGTCGCTAGACACCAGCTGTCGGTCTTATTATTGCCAGTGCCAGTGCCAGTGCCACTGCTATTGCTGTCGTTGTTGTTGCTGATATTATTATTGTTGTTGTTATTAGCATTATTGTTGTTGTTATTAGCGTTAGTGTTGTTACCTCGATTGAAAATGATCATCTGGGTTACTGGAGTCCTGAGAAGGACGGTTGTTGTTGACTGACGTTTCGTGACGTTTAATGTTGTTGTTAATTGTTATTGTTGATATTGCTATTAATTATTATTGTTGATATTGCTATTGTTGTTGTAATTGGTGTCGTTGTCACTGTCATCGTTGTCGTTGTCGCTGCCTTCCACTTTCAAGCTATTTCTATGTTCACATCCTTATACTTTAAAATGTTCTCTGCTACCTTGACTGAAGTGTTTCTGTTTACAGATGGTACTGCTATGTCAATGACCTGGCATGTCTTATTTTTGTGGTGTTTAATCAGAGTGTCGGGTTTGTTGGCTGCTGTTTCCCTATTTGTTTGAGTTGGCATATTCCATAGTATTCTTTCTTCCGGTCATTTTCTGTGACTGGTTCTACATCTCGCTGGTGATCATACCATTTTTCAGTTACGTTGACATTAAAGTTCTGGCATACTTTCCAGTGCACATACAATGCTGCCACGCCACCTCCATAGCAGCATGCTAAATCCCAATTCCTTCACTTAGCCCTAGGTACTTATTTGTGCCCTCTTTCTACAGTTCTCTGATGCGAGTATGACGGTCAAGTTGAACATCTGATGTCTCTGTTAGTCTCCCACCCTTGAAAGACACCTTGGCACACCTTTTCAATCCGAATGCCCCTTGGATATCACAACTTGAGGTCTTAAGGGTCTTCAGTAGGCCAGTTGCTGATCATCATTTCTTGCATATGTTTTAATATCGTCCATATAAAAGAGATGGGTAAGTTCTGGACCTTAGATTTCATATCCATGATTGCTTTCATTCAACAATGAGCTATGTGTAGTGGCTATGTAGGGCTCCCCTCAGCTGTTGCACATAATGGCGTGGGGAGCAGGTCTGGTACACTGCTGAGAAAACTCGCCTCCCGTCAGTGTGGCCCAGGTTGAAATCCTGCATGACGCCATATGTGGGGTGAGTTCGTTTTTGGTTCTCTAATCTGCTCCGCATAAGCGTACGGGCACCTTCGGACTTAGAGGGGAAGGAGGGTTGGCGGTGACTTCCTCCCAACCCCCCCCCCCCACCCCCAAAAATACACATCGCGTAATTAATTGTATTGTATTTCTTCCGTGGGACTGTCCGAAAATTCTAATTATCTTTTCTATACTGTTGACAATGACTTTATTGCCCTAGGAGCGCTCTATACAGACGGTAGCGAGGCTATTCAGTCTATTCTGTCCCATTGTGTTCCGAAGATAAGCAGATCATTAGCAGAGTCGTTCATTTGCTTCAAGATAAACGGTTTGGACGTGTTGCAGAAGCTAAACTCTATTCGAAACGAGCGTCTCAAAATACTCGAGACGCTCAGTCAAAGAGCAATGTTAGGCACTGCTCGATGTTCTTCGAAATAGTCTTAGTTTGGCCACAGAAGAGACGTAAATATGATGGTAAACGACGTGGACGTACTGGAGGAACACTTCGTGTGAAAACTTCAGAAACAAAACTTTAAATGGCTCTTTGAAAAGCCCTTCAAAACGCTCTTTTCAGAGCCCCCACATAAGCAAAAGTTTTGCCATGGCTTGGAGTTCGCTCGTTTTGATTATTTTGTCACTGTTGTTTCGTTTCTCTTCTTTGGTGTTGTTGTTGTTTTTTGTTTTTTTTCAAATTCTGACAACTGCTGTACGCATGTTGCACCCCAAAATTCACAATTTCCGAACCTGGGGGCGGGGGGGGGGGGGGGCG
>BLFK01000866.1:760091-777855 GCA_014634185.1 Astreopora myriophthalma
GGGGGGGGGGGGGGGGGGGGGGGGCTGCGGCGTCCCCGCCCAAATCCCCCTAGCCCGTACGCTTATGCTGCTCCAAGAGGTTTTACCCGGTACTCGGGTTCTCCTCTATCCTCAAAAACCAACATTTCCAAAATTCAATTCGATCTGGAAAGTGTCCCCAAGGGTTTGGAGGCACTAGGAGGGCCGCGAGTCTGTCAACTGTGGAAACTGAGTCAAGTGCTCGGATTCCTTTGTTCTATTCGGGGGGAATATATAGTGCTTTCCACAAGGTGCTCGGTAACGTTTTGGCAATTTCTCCCATCTCGGGCAACTTTTTGTATTCTGAGCGATTTCTAGTTTTCTACCATTTCTGAGAAATCGGAGCAGCTTTTAGTGGTTAAATTGGCCTTGCTTCCATATTTCACAGTGTTTTAATTAGTAGGAAATTTATGAATTTCCTGTGAAAAAGGAGCCAGATGATCCAGATCCTTCCCCTTGGAGCAAGATGCACGCAGCCGCCAGCCGGGCTGCCGAGTTGGCGATTTTTTAAAGAAAATTCAAAGTGGCGGACGAAAATTCCTACTCCACTATTTCGAGTGCCTCAGGAGAAGGAGGTCATTCCGATCCTTTGAGGGTAGCCGCAGCAGCAGGGGCAAGACTAAGTACTCCAGTGAAAGCGGCAGTTTCAAGAGAACGCAAAGTGCAACCAAATCCAGCCGAAAAAAAAAAAAAGCGAATTGTCCGCGGCACAGCCGATTCATATGTGAGTGCTTGTGGTGGCCAGCACAAGAACGGGCTCTTCCAAACTGGTCAGCAGCTGTAAAGAAGATTTTGCTGACTGAAACACAGGTAGTACTGCACACGCAAGCACAGCTTTCTGCGCGAGCTAATTAAGCGAGATTTTATGCTGTTCGAATATTAAAGTGTATCTTTCGAGCGTGTAGAATATCAATATGCATGGAATACCTAACTTTATCAAACGATTAGTGTTCAAACGGTAAGCAGTGTATTTCATACACGATTTTAAGTTGTAATTGGTACCAACCTCGACCAGGCGGCTCCTCACAAGATTGTGCACGGAGTTTGTAGGAGTAAGATTTCAAATAAATTTAAGACAGGATTCAGACTGTCTATCGGAGAGCATGAGAATCCCAGCCGCAACAGGGGCCTCATCATAAGATATACAAGAAGAAATTATGGCAAGCGCGTACGGAAAGTATTGCGTTAAATCGGAAAAGACAACAAAGGCATATTAAACCTTACGAGCGTGCAGTATACTTCCACGATACCCCGCGCAGATACGCGGCAGCGTTGAAGCCTGCTTAGGGAGACCTACGATTAGCCTTCTTAATTAAAGCAAAGTCCTGTGATGTCGCCGACATATGGAGCTCATTCTGCCGTTTTTGCTGGCTCGGCTTTACACTGGAACGTGTTTTTCGCAGGCACCTCCAGCACACTTACCTAGAAACGTTACAGAGGACGATAGGTAGGATGAACTCGAAGTTGGAGTTACTGTGAAAACAGGAAGTGAATGCAGGTCAAAATTTAGTCATGTAGTAGTTATTCTGGTGACTTATTATCAAATTTATTGATCCATTTCTTTCAAAGTGTTGCTGGCTTATGATATGACAGCTATATGTTTTCCTTGAATGTTGGTAAGGGGGAAAAACGCTTAAAGCCCTGGCTAAATGATACATTTAAAATATTTTTGTCCAACATCGTGCGCGAGAAGTGCCGACCAGAGTGGCTAAGCGACAAACATTTGTTTGCCAAACAAACTGTTGGATGGGGATCAAACCTAGGAAATCATTTAAATGCAATGTTGGGACAGTCGGCCAAACATCTTCCGACACTTTGCTGCACAAAAATGTTTGATACAGTTTAGCCGGCATGTCAGCGGGTCTTGTTGAAATAATAAGTTGCACTAGCTGATTTTCTTTATTTGACTGCAGCTGAAGAAAACTTGCTCCACACTGCTTATCAATTTCATTCTAAGCTTTTTTCGTACTTCGATGTAGCCGATGATGTAGCCGGTTTTATCGAACTGGCAAATTTAAATGTCACAGGACCAAAACGAATTTGGAAAGAGAAATTTCTCGTTAAAATAAAGGCCATCATTGCTTTCGATTCAGCTATTGAGTCACTTTAATTGGCCAAGGATCATAAGTAATAACTCTTTCATTAGTAACAGTTTTCTTCCACATCCTACGGTTCTTCTCTTTATATTGATACAACAAACACACTTACCACTCCCAATCCATTGGGTCGAGGAAGTTTGAAAAGAACTGCTGTAACCCCAGGGGTAATAAATCTGATGACTTCGCTTAAATCTTGAGCGAGAACCACACTCGTTTAGGTCTGAAAGTGATAAAAAGAAACGTTTTCACTACAACGGTTCTATTTTTACAATATCCCTGGCCCAGTTCATCACTTTCCAATTATTTGATCATCAATGTAATACATTTGATTATTGAGTTGCCTATGGGTGGTTTTCAACCAATCTCTAGGGGCAGGGATCACAACGGTGAAATGTACAACTGCTGGTGGACGAACAAAGAAAGCTAAGGAGAGATCTATTATTTTCGTCCATCAACATGGCGGATATGACGTAACGTGAAAACCATCCATGTTTACGTGATGAAAATTTGTTAACTCACATTGAAGTAAGGTAGAACTTGCCACGTAAGATTGAATACTTGTATAAAAAAAAAATTTCAGTCGAGAGCGTTGTTTCTCGCGCGATTTAAAATGACAAAAAAGGTCAAAAAAAAAAAAGAAAGAAGAGAAAGAAAACATGGGCTAACAAAAGAAAGCAATTACAAGCCGTGCTGGTGAACAAAACAATATAGATAAAATTCCTTTGGGAATTTGGTACTTGTTGGGCAAAACATAAAAGGTCATTTTGTATTGTTTCGGACACCAGCAAAGCCGTCTCATCCCGTCGCTGCAAACAACGTAATAAACGCAGGTGCTTAGAATGACGTCCATCTTAGTAAAAGCTGAGGCGCCAAAGAACGTGTCCAAGTAGAAAACGTTTTTACCACAATTGCTAGTAGTCTCGCAATCTGATTGGCTAATTTGCCGTTGTCTATTAAACAATTAGATTATTTGCTCTCGATTTGTATCGCGTGATAGTTGAGGAGGGCGCAGCCCGAGTCAACTATCACGCATAGAAACCGAGAACGAATAGTCTAATTGTTTTAGTATAAATCTACTAGTCGTTCAAAACTAAACAAGTAAATTATCTATATCCTCATCACAGACACTTCGAAAACGCCACAAAGTGGCGACCATTTTGTTGAAAATCGCTACTCGCTATCTATCACAGAATAGATAGCGAGTAGCGTAGCCAATCAGAGAACGGCATTCGTGATAGAACGCTAGTAGATTTATACTAAAAGAGTTTATATAATAAATTCAATTCTACGCGTTTTTTGATTGGCTCTCACTTATGATGATTAAGGAAAATAAAATGGAAAATAAAAGCAAGCAAAAAAAGAAATGAATGAAAACAAAAACAAAAACAGATCACAGTGAACAACGATCCACAGGCCCGAGACTTTAAGTTGAAAGTTAAAAACAACAACAGGCTACAGGTAGCCTATATTGTAGCCTCTCTCTAAAGCCTGGTTCCAACTTGTGCGATAAGCTCAAGCGTAAACACAAGCATATCTCTACGACGTTCAAACATGTGAAACAAGCACAAGAAAATGAGGCATACGCAAGCGCAGTAACGGCCGACGAAATACAAGCTTCTGCTAATTTTAGCGCTTATGCCTATGCTTATTTCAGGTCCGTTCCCACTTGTGAAATAAGCACAAGCGTGAGATAAGCGCGAGATAAGCACAAGAAAGGGAAAAGTTCCTATTCTTGTGCTGATGCTTAGGCTTGTGCTTATGCTTATGTCACGCCCGTTTCCACACAATTTTTCTTATCGTTATCCTTGTGCTTATGCTTATCGCACAAGTGGGAACCAGGCTTTAGCCGATTCTCGATTGAAAGGTCATTTAGCGTCATTAATTTTATGCTAGAAAGCTGATAGAGCGGTTTTCAATTGACTGTCGAAAAACCAATCCCAAAGTAATTACTCTGACCAATCACAGCAGGTGCAAACAGCGCAATGAACCAATTAAAATTCGTAGCAATTCCATGTAACTTGCTCGAAGAGCGGGAAAAATCACGTGTACAAGGTGCGATTGGTTTTTGTTTTGCTTTTAATTGGTTGAAAAACTGGTGCGAGATTTTTAAGCCAATCACAAAGCGTAGCATTCGCAATCGCGTAATTACTTTCGACAATCATTTGAGAACTGCTCTAGCAAATAGCAGCAGGGCCCTGGAAACTGTTCAGTGATTCCACAACGATAGTGATAACTCCGATCGTCGTATTGACACCGTAGTACACACCTAAAAATGATACAATACACATTGATTTGACTCTAAATTGGGAATCGGATGCTTGACAAGTTTTTGCGATGGCATTTTGATGACATTTCACCAGCAGTAATCATACAATGAAAAAAGAAGTAGTTGGCTGACTGGTTGCATAATACAACCGGATATGGAGAAGCAATGGTTTCCGGTCACGTAAAGAAGGTATTGAGAGATATTTTTCCCCACTCACTGGATGCAACCTTGGCTCGATGGCCTTGTGGACATCGCTACCGCCTCTGATGCGGGAGAGCGCGGGTTCGAATCCCAGTGCTTACACTCATTTAAAAGCCCGCTCAAACTGATTATCGATAGTAATCAATAATTGATTGACAAAAAAAAAAGACAAACATGGATTTATAACTCCAGCCGCCTACGGCTAGAGTAATAAATAAAAAAAATTATGATTCAAACACGAAAACATAGCTCTCGCCGTTTACGGCTAGAGTAATAGGATTCGTACACGAAAACATAGCTATAGCCACCAGCGGCTAGAGCAAACACAACTCTAGCCGCGAAAACATATAACTCATGCATCGAACGTGGACACTACTAGACGTCAAGTTTGAGGTTTGCAAGTCAAGAGAAAGGTATTTACGCAAGTAATCTACTTCAACCTTTGTTGGGTTTGTTTTTGTTTTGTTTTTGTCGCCTCTTATCGTTCTTAAGCCAGTTACTTGGCATGAGTTAGTTTCAGTCTACTTTTCTTTCGGTTATATCAGTTGAGTTTTGTAGGTCAGTTCGCCGTTTCTGATTGTTCATGTAAAATCACCGACAAGGTACGTCTAGTTTTGGGTCACTTGTTCTGCTGCATTCTTTCTTAGCGTATTTTGTGCTTCCTATCTTCTATGTTTCCTATGTTCTTTGTAAGAACTGTTCCGCGACGGGATTAAGCCAGCCATCAAGGACGTGTATGGTCGGTGAAATAAAGTAGAGTGCTGATTTAATCCGCAGCGGCTACATAATCATCACTATCATCTTCTCCACACTCAATGAACTCTTGTTCTACACTGTGCATAGACTTCTTTCCCGGTTGTTTGTTAGGTTTTATACTGCTGCAAGCCACAGAAAATTGGTTCATACCACCGCAATGATCAGACTTGTGCTGCCATGCTGGACAGAGTTCCTTCTTTTTTCGAGGACGGTTTATGTGGCAGAACTTGCATCTTATTTCCACAGGTCATTTGTTTGTACGCGCAGTTTCCGTGTATAGATGATTTTTTTTTTTTTTGGAAGGGGGTGCTGAACTGGATTTTAGCCCTTTGTTGTTCCGCACGTCTGTCTTCAACTTAGGGTGGCCTGTGGTAATGCCGCTGACTTCACCCGGCCTATTCATCTCTCTTGAGTTGCTTGGATGTGGTTTCACTCGCATGGCAAATATCAATGCACTTGTTAAGCGTAAGCTTGCTCTCAGTCAGAAGCTTTTTCCGAGTACTGCTATCTTTGATTCCTACAACAACTCTGTTTCGGATCATTCGGTCTCAAAGTTTAACTTTGATACATGTTTTCACCCAACGAAAGTCAAGCTGTAAGAAATGAATCAAACGACTCGCCGACCTCCTGCACTCTCTGACTGAACAAATTTAGCTTCGTAGATTTCAATCGTCTCACCGATAAAATAAGCATCCAAGAGTTCTATTACTTTATCGATGTTCGTTTTCTCTTCTTCACTTCAAAAAGGTAAACCGCCACAATTTTCCCGAAGAATGTCTGAGCCAATAGCGGTAAACAAAGTTGATGTTCGAAGATTTGGGCTTTGGGTGCAGAGCCGTGATGCTCAAGCTCTCGTAGTTCGTCCAAAGACGCTTGAATTTCTTCCAGTTTACCACTAAGTTCCCTTTGAAATCTTGTTTCGACGGCAAAGGAATAGTAGGCTGGATAAACTGAGGATCGGCTGGCTGCGTTGTCGTACCACTCGTGCCCGGTTCACTCATTGCAAAACAATTTCTTCTGTTTTCGCTCTGAAATTTCCTCCACTATTTAAGCGACATTTCCGTAGGAAGAACCCCTCTTCTGACACCATATAACGTCATTCGTAGGAAGAACGAAAGCACGAAGAGCCAATATTTCACCGAAAATAAATACGACTCTTTAATACATACTGAAAATAAATATTTGACAAAACCCGGAAAGCATAGTCTGAAAGATGGTTGCTATGGCGCTAATGACGTAACAGAAGAACCGGAAGTAATAATGCTTAAATCACGCGCGCGAAGCGGGGCCGATTTCCCTCCTTCCCTTTCCTTTCTAGCGCCTGCCACGCAGGCTACTGTATGAGTCATCAGATGCACAAGCGTTCTGGGACGTTCCTGTGTAGGCAGACCACACCTTTGTGGGAGACGATCGCTTGGATAGGCGCTTTGTTAATCAAAAGACCAAAAGAATTCTGATCGTTGAGATGACCTGCTCGTGCTTAGATAATAATGTGAAGAAAGACACAGAAAAGACTGAAAAGTACGGATCTCTGAGATTTCAACTAACAAGACAACACCCAGGCTATAAGATTGTACACTTGAATGTCATAATTGATGTACTTAGAGGATGGTCCAAGGAGCTGGATAAGGAGGTGAGGAGCATTCTTGAGCTAGATACGATGACATATTGAGGAGGATGTAAAAACCTATCTTGTCCAGTTCGGGTAACATCACACGGTCATTCAAAATAATCGGCGCTTGACATTTTCATATTCCTAACTTGTTGCTCATTTTAAGTTGATTGCAAAGTGAGACATTTAAAGAGATAAGAAGACAAACGAGAACTTTTAAGTTGTAAATAGACGTTTTATATCTCATCGTTTTTTTCCTTTTGTTTTGCTGATGAATGACATATTTAACGTATTACTGTAATATAGTGACAGTTTTAAATAGAAGATTTTATAGTCCTGTAACGCAGATAGGTTACGTCACACGCCCTATCTAGCTAATTTGTCCAGCATTCGAACGATTATACTGCATAATAATAATAATAATAATAATAATAATAATAATAATAATAATTCGATGAAAGAGTTTTTGACAGGTTTGAAACAATTACAACCAAATACATAGAGATTTTGTATGGATTTGGTCTGCCCCAAATCCATGCAAAGTCTCGATTTTCCTCCTTATTTTTGAAATCCTGTTAGATGGTTGCAATAGGCCATTTCAATGATAGCGTAATTTACTACCAAAACCAGAATGCGTTGAGTAGTTTCTGTTGTCAGGCAAATTTTACTAATTGTCTCATTGTTCCCTGAAGAGTAGAAAAAATCTGCATAAGCAAGCGTTTTGACAAAGCATCCTTGTCTTGGTTGTAAAATGGCGCCATCATGCAATTGGCCCATTGTAACAAGACAACCTCGAACTTAGTAGACTGACTAATTTTGACACAAATGTTTGAATTGGCTTCAATCCTAAATTTTTTTATTACATTGTCTTTGAGCCTCATTTGAATTCTGGTACCTTTAGAGCAATAACAAGAGGAAGCACCAGTAAGGCCCTTGCTTTTTGCATTGGTCCGAGGGTTTCTATTTTCATTATAACATACCACATACCTTGGCAATAAGCAAACGATGGTGGTGCAAGGTAAGACCCAAATGCACAAGTACCGTTAAGATTAAACTGCCAATCACTTGTGGAAGTAATGCCTGGCGTTGGTGGTCCGTCATAAGAGCATCCTTGTCCTACTACTGCACCTGGATCTATCAAGATGGCGTAGGAACCACTCATACTTATTGCTGCATAGGGAAATGCAAACAGTAGGGTTGTCTGATCACTGCTGATTCTAACATAGACAGAGTGTGTGTCCACCTTGTAGACTGTGTGACCACTGGGAAGCAAGACGAGCCGGATATAGGAAGAAGACATGGGCTTCTTTATCTAAAAAAAAAGAAAGATATCTTTGAATTTTGTCCATAGTAGTGTTCTGGGGCCACAGTAGGAGGTGACCAAGGATGAATATCAGCTACACTTATGGGGAAAAAAGTTCCTTCAAATATGTTCTCTTTGACTTTTCTAATTACTTCACTAGGAGCACACAACATCATTGCATATGCAGTGATATCACGGTTATTATGGGCAAGTCAAAAAAATAATTCCAACGCTGTCAGATAAAAATAAATATGTTGTTCATTATAGAAACTTAGAATTATATATGTCATTAGAAGAAAAAATAAAAATAATCCATAGAGCACTTGAATTTAATCAATCTCCATGGTTAAAAGAATGTATCGATTTTGATACACAGAAAAGAACTGAAGCCAAAACTTCAATTTAAAAAGATTTTTCAAACTAATGAATAACAGGGTTTTTGGAAAAACTATAGCTCAAAAACCAACTTATGTTAGCAGTAAAATTTTTAAAGAAAATTTAGTAGCAATACATAAGATTTAAAAAAGCATTAACTCTTAATAGGCCTGCATATGTGGGAATGTGCACTTTAGACCTATCAAAAACATTAGTGTGTGATTTTCATTATAACTATATAAAAGGAAAATGTGAAAAAGTAAAGTTATTATTTAAATACACTGATTCATTAACATATGAAATTGAAACTGATGATGTTTACAAAGATTTTTCTAAAGGTAAACACTTATTTGATAATAGTGATTATAAAGAAGATTCACCATCTTATGATAAAACAAATAAAAAATAATTGGAAAATTCAAAGATGAAACAGCTGGAATTCCTATAAATGAATTTATTGGTTTGCGCAGCAAAATGTATTCATATATTAAAGACAAAAATCAGTCTGGAAGAACAGCAAAAGGAATAAAAAAGAATATAAAAAAATAATATCAATCATGAAAACTATAAAGAAACTTTATTAAAAAATAAACAAATATATCATACTATGAAAACCATCAGAAGTAAATACCCCCAACTTGGAAGTTATGAACTAAATAAAATATCATTGTTTTGTTTTGATGATGAAAGGTATATTCATGACAATGGTGTAACAAGTTATGCTTACGGACATTATAAAATATAAAATTACTCCTTTAGAATTCAGTAATATTTTTGATTGAAATTTGATTTTTTTTGTTAAAATTTGGTGAAAATATTTTTGAAATGTACTTTTCTTTAGTAAAATTTGTTGAAAATATCTTTTGAGAATGCATTCGTACCCCCTTAATTAAAAAAGCCCCCCATCATCAAAATAATTCAATTTTTAGTTTAAATATTATTTGCTTTATTATATGAAAAACGCGAGGCTACGCCCATCACTTCACTTGCCACTTCGCTTCCAAGCTCGCTCCTCCCACCGAGCATCGCGAGATTTTTAACGCCTCTCCCTCCCCTGCTCAGAGCTTTCAGCTCTTGCGTTGCCGAGACGCTAAATCTCTGCTACGCGTGTGTCCCGACCCATGAAAAATATAATTATAAAGTAATAGCACAAAATAATTGGGCCAGTAGTGTGATATATGGGGGTTGGAGATCATTTTCGTAGAAAATGAGCTTGTACCCCCATATATCATACTACTTCATTAATATTCAGTGCGGGAGCACATACGTTGTAGGGGAACTTGTACCAAATACTCAATTCAATGCATGATATTCTTTGTAGTTCAAAGACAGGTGAGTTCTTTAAATTTCGCCTGCATTTGAATTGTCTACACACTGCTTCAAGCACCGGAGCACTTCAGGTGCTCTGCATCATCATGTCTTAGCGATGGCCATCTTAGTGTTGGTCTCAAAATTGACCAAGGCTTTCAATTTGTTAACGTTCTAGGCCGTCAGGACTTCCATGATTTTTTTTCCGGAATAATATGGAAAGTATAGTTAATACCAAGATATGTTAACGAAAAAAAAAGTGAACTTGAGGGACTTTTTCCGGTTCTGGTGGATGTCGTTGAAATGTATCCTCATACCAATCGGTCGAACTGTATGCTCCACCACAAAAATCCGGGCCCACTTTTGCTGACAGGGTTTCCTGGCATTTTGCTTCCCATAATGACTCGAGGTGTGTTACCTAGAAAACATAATTCGCATTTAGCGAGTATTTGGATAATACCAAAAGCCTATCACAATTCCATTTATGGCAGATTCTTTATCATCGAATCTTAACAGACTTTCGAAAACATATGGTAATTAACTGTCGCAAATTTTAGTCATAGCTGTGATATCAATATTACTATGCACGAAACCCCAACGTGTAAGGTTTTATCATTGTTGTTGTTGTTTTAAATATGATCGGTGCTAGCTAAATTTGTTGTTTGGTTACTTGCCCTTTTTTGTATTTTTAAAATCCGCAGAGAATTATAGTGAATATTCTACACTAGTATACTCACTTAGTCCTACAAGAAGTGTCACACAACGGTACTCGCTTTCCATACTGTAAAAATAAAAAAAATGAAAAAAAGTAACATCCCCAACGACAACGTAAATTCAATCGGTCCATCACCTAACATAAGTTAGCATGGTCTAGGGTAAAACATGTTTATGGAACCTCACTATACTTTTATAAAAATGTTGGAATTTAGTGCCCTGCTCATTGGTGTTTAAAGCCTGCATAACTTTGCAATAGCTTTAATCTGATGTGGAGAGATTCCGCGATTGTAGTATATTACCCATTGGTGCATGCGTGCAGGAGGTTGGTTACGAACCAATCTCGCCCCCAGAGCCTGCGTTACCCTTATCCAGCGGAACAGGCAACGAAGGCTCTGGAAGAATCCAAAACTGGAACCACCAAATCCTGGTTCCGGTTTGCAGTTGCGCCTGCGTGGAGTCATGTGAAAAACAATTCATACGTTTGAATTTCGTTCACACTCGAATGACACAAGTGATAGCATTTTTTTCCCTGTAATTTTCGTGGACGTTGTAAACTTTGCACTTCGCGCAAACAACTTCCGGTATCTTTGTTCTTTGTTTTCACCAACCAATTAGAGTGGGCCCTGTTTTGGATTAGCCCAGAGGTTAGTGATCCATGGTGCTGACCAAAGGGATTGCAGCCTCTGGGAACGAGATTGGTTACGAACACGTTGTCCGCCATTAAACTGTTGAGTTAATGTGCGATGGTTTAATCCGAGTGTTTACTGGTTAAATCCGAACCATCCGCGCGGGATACAACACCAATTACCTCGTTCATACACGTTTTATTTCTTTCTCTGTTTAAATATGAAGGAATATCAAACAAATTAACTTCAAGTATTTTTTTTGAAAGCTGGATGGTCATGTGCATGGAAAGAAGCCATTATCCAGGCCTTAAACAACTTTACTTTTCCGTTACTGAGAGGAGCACAATGAATAAGGCAGTGGTCAGACCTTTCTTTTATATAAAAGTAATAAAAAACAAACAAAAAACAAACAAACAAACAAACAAACAAACAAAACAACACAAGACAAGAGAGAAAGAGAAGAGAGTTTTAAAACCTGTTGCAAGAACATTTACGGTAAGCCGATAACTAACGGTAAATGAAAGAGAATGACGTTGATGAATGAACTTACTTGTTTGAGTCGACTGCTTTGAAGCAAAATGACTGCTGTCCAACTTGATATTGGCTGGGATACCACGTGATATTTCTGTAGTAAATTCCTCCATGGTACCTTAGAGAAGAAAGCTGCATCCCGGATGGAGAGGAAGTCACTATTTCCACAATGCTGAAATTTAAAATAACTTCTTCTCGTGAGGTTTAGTAAAGAATAAATGAAAACGTTCATTTTTTCGTTAGTTCGTCCAATCGGCCATTCGTTACGATGTACGATTCCTTGCGAACACCCTAACGAAACTTTATTTTCCAGAATGCTTAAGTCCAATGGCGCACTAAATATACAGTCAGCAGTTGCGACTCTTTCTTCCTGATGTGTTCTACGACATTTATTAGAGCAATGGAAACCCTTCTTAGGGAACAAAATTCTGAAGAAGGGTTTCTCGCTGTGCAAGGGATTTATTGACTGACGCAGGTAAAATGAAATCATTCGGGGCATTGCAAAATAAAAACACAACCTCAGTGCAGAGTACTGTGTCGTGATGATCGCCTTTGACTCCCATAATATGCCCATAAAACCGTTGGAAGAAAAGACCATTTTCCCCACCTCTTCCGGCTGAAGGGCTATTCATGGACTCATCAGCAATACTGAGTGCTGATTTCAGTATCTAAATATGAGCGATTATTTCCGACACACAATATATCTTGGAAGGATGTCCATTTATCTCATAACCAGAAAAGCTTTGCTAGACTCATAATTGAGGAATCGCAGGGAAATAGGATCCTTTATGCAAACAAATCTACGAAACTCTGCGCTTGGGCACTGTCACCTCTCTCTCTCTAATCCCTCGTGTATTTAATTATTTAAGACTGATACATTGTTTAACATAGAGCATTTTTTTCGCTGTCTGTGTCTGAAGGTGGCTGAATTTGTGTTCAAACATGGAACTAATATAACGTCTGGGCTCAAAGAACCATATTATATTTCTGGGTAAACAAGTAATTTTCCAAAGCTGATTCCTCAGCTTAATACCTTCCCTTTCTCTTCTTGAGACAAAACCGGGAACTGCTTATGAACTGGAACTTGTCATAGATAAGCAAAATTAACGCGATTTATACTAATAACAAGAAATCGAGAGAAACGCTGCACTACGTACACTCAAAGTCTCACATTGATTATTTACTTCTTTGTGCATATTGTTTACTTATTTTTGTTTTTGTATCTGTTGCTGAATGGCGTTTCAATGTTTATAAATAAATAAGCTCAATAACTAAAAAGATAGTTCATTCGTCCAATCACTCATTCCTTTGTTGTGCAATGTTTTGATTTATTTACCTAACACTCCTCTTAAGAACGTACATAACGACATTTAACACACCAAGGTACAAAAAGGATGCCAGAAAAAAAATACATTATGAAATATATTATGAAACGGGTAGATGATGTTATGAATCGACACATAAATTCTTATTATTAAAAGACCATCATTTCTATAAAGGGAACGCAAAAACAATTTCACAAACGAGCAATTAGTAAAGTGGTGTAAAACATACTGTTTTGAGATGTCTGAGGGTTCGACCTCAATGACTGCTCTATATACCGATCCAATCTGCACCTCGGAGCATTCACCATCCTTTGGAGTAGACCCAGTAAATACAGGCACTTCATTGCACGATCCAGATTGAGGACCAATTATTACCAGAAACTGAAGACCCACTGCACTGAATGGAGTAACTGTGGTGAAATCAGTCGTTCCAGCTGGAAAATCTTCCAGCGTAAGTGCTGTTGCGTATGTACCGGCGGTACCATAACTACCATCATAAGACAATATACAGGCTTCCTGAACAAAAAGAGAGGTGCGAACCATATTATAGGGGAACTCTTCACAGGATATAAAAGTGCAGCAAAAAAGTAAGACCCCTGGAGCGTTTGCATTTGGATGTGTTAGTCCATGAATCATAGCTACCATTATTGTTAATCTGTTTATAAGTCAACCAGATGAGATGCATGAAGAACTGTGTTCATTTCACAACCTTTCATTGTCTCAAAAAAATAATAAGGTGTGGTAAAAGCTTCTTCCATGTTGAGCATAGAGAAATACGCGACCCACGCGTTGCTTCTCTTGGCATTTGTTTAAGACTCTTTTGTTCTAATCAATTAAACAACTAACTTTCTTTCGCTGATATTAACGTGGATTGGACACTATCAAGTAAGTCACGGTACTTCAACTCGAGAAGTGAACTGAATGAGGGGTGTGGCGTAGTCGATATCGCACATCACTCTCAGTGAAAGAGACCGCATGGCCGGCGGTTCGGCTCAGTCTCCGGTCTAAACGCAAGTAAGTGTTATTTTTCAAGCACGCGGCTGTTTCTAGCTATTTGTGACTACGATAAACAAACAAGAAGACAAAAGTTCCCTTGTTCCATATCATAAGTTGATAAAGTACCATCGTCCTGGTAAGTGTCGAGCTGTGAAGGACTATGCTTTATTGCAATGACGTTTAGACCTGACGGAAACCTTTAGAGTCGAGTGATGTAGACATCCAGGTGCGGACGTGGACGTAGACGTAGACATGCACACGCCACTGGCATTTCTGGTAAAAACTGGTAGAAAAGATGTTCTTCTTAGAGAGCGTTCAGCTTTAACCCTAATGTACCGGAGGTTTCCTATTGTTGGGGGGCTGTTATATTGTCGGACACTAGGGCAGGGCCTTTCGGGGGCAGATGGTGACAGTACGATTTTTGTAACGGCGTGAGCATATTCCTGCACATGTTATCACTTGTGGCTCTCTTATACCGACATATGATACATCATACTGGCCAAAGATCTAACATCAGGGCAGGTCATACTGGGGCGAGTTCACCCCGAATGCTCTACCGGAACGAGAATTTCCATTTAGGTACAATACTTATTGCTGTGATCAGTTTAGCAACGACCACTTTTTTCGGTATCACTTGTTTCGGGAAATCAGACTACCGACAGACTGGAACAGAGAACGAATTCGTTGACTTTGTCATTTAACCTAAGATGGTGTTTCTTTAGCTGCAGTGGACTCAGGATGAAAACACAGACAGACACAAAAGCCCGTTTGTCATATTTAAACGCGCCATGAAAGGAATTCAGACATGCATATGTACCATATTTGTACCGATGCGAGTTTTCACATGTAAACACGTCCTAAATTCATTTAGCTTCGATACGCCGGCACATCAGCAAACACATGGACAAATAAGGTTACGTTTACAAAAAAAAAAAATCACTTAAGAGAAACACATGCCACTTATTACGTGTACCTCGTCAAGTGCACCAAATGGAAAACTGTCAGAATCTCTGTAAGACTCTGAATAACTTGCCCAGCGGCACTTCACCACATCTCCATCTGGGTCTTCAACTGGAACCCTTAGAGACTGAGGACATCCCTCTTGCCAGCGTACAATTGCAGGGCTTCTTGATACCGGCGACGAGTTTATTCTTCCCCTGTCTGCTCGCCGAGTTAGGTTGACGGTCGCCATGACAAGCCATGATCCGGAACTTCCTCGGGACAGAGAAATCCAGCAGCAACTTGAGTAACTGAAATGGAAAGTAAGGCATCATGACAAATGACCTTAAAACTTATACAATTTACCAAAAAGAAATGAAAAATGTTTCCCCAGGGCGTACATGGATTTATGCTGAGCTGGACGTGTTCCAGCTAGGGCCATCTCTCTCACTCTCCGGAACCTCACTGCACAGAGTATTTTAGGCATATAAGTGAAGCACGAAGCCCCTCTCGCTCACTTCATCACTTAAGTTAGGATCAATTTTCCGTCCATCCCTCCCTAATTTGTGTTATTGTTTATAGCGGGTGCCCACCTTGCCAGAATTCATGAACTCTTACATAAGGAACAAGAAGCATGAATGTACATTCTAAAACAAATAACGCGGCATCGTCCCGGGAATTTAATTTCTTGTTCATTTAAGTCATAAGGACACAAAAATAAAATATTCCGTCAAACGTTCTCTCCTGAATACTGAAACGTAACATGCTTCTAAAAATCTAGCTAAAAAGAATAATACCTCACACGCCATTCATCATGAACGGAAGGAAAGGTGTAACTAAAGTTATTCTCGCCCATGGTCCAATCCTCAACGGTGCTATAATCAGTGCAGAGGAATCCAGTATTTCCAATGCTTCTTGAGTTACACAGGCTGCTGTAGTAACCGTAATAATTGAGACATTCCGCATCCCATGAATGACTTGATCCAAGCAAACTTCCGTTGCCTATTGTATTCTGATCACATGGGTAACCAGCACTTCGTCGAAAAGCAAGACGAAAGTAGAAGCGAATCTGGGAAAATAGTTTATCCATTAATGAAGTAATTAAAAATTAATAAATTGTTGAATCAATCAATCGATTGATTTCATCATCAAATCAGTCTCAATTAATTAATTGATTGATTGGTCGGTTGATTGATTGATTGATTGATTAATTAATTAGTAGAAAGCCTCCCCCAATCTCTGGACGAAAAATTGGAGCGAATAGCGCAGCGTTTTTCAGAAGAGGATACGCTCGCCGTCGAGCGAGCGGTCAAGAAAGAAAAACGAGAAAGTTTTACCTGCAAAAAAGGTGCAACCAGTAGCAATACGATCAGCCACATTAAGTCCTGGAGCGGTCAGTGCGAACAGTTTCCTCTTCAAGAGGACTTCAAAATGTTCTTCCGCATCGTACCATACAAACGAGCACAGTCCCTCCCTCCCAACGACACACTCCCTTTAGCGCAAAGTAGGACTGTAAAACCAGCAATATATACCGGTGCAAAAATGTCAGCATATCTAACCATTAAGGATACTCCAGGGCCTTTTTTTTATTTTAGGGGCTGTACACTTGTAAATGAGTTAATACCACGTTTGAGCGGATGAGACAGCATGTTGATTCTGACACGGATTGTTCGTGTAATGTCGTTAATTGTGCTAATATGTTTAAAATATGATCTAGTGACTGATTACAGTGTTGAGTTTTTACACGAAAGTGTGGCAGCCCACTCCCTCACTTAATTTAAAGGTATAACAGCACAGTTCGGTACCGCCCTGTTTATCACATTTTTACGACCTCGATTTGTTTGTTTCCTTGGAAACCTATGGAAAGTTCTATTTCCAGAATCATCTTAACCGAGCAGTTCTTTTGCGATTCAGTGGTATACAGAAAAGGCGAGGCGAACGAAATAAGAGAATAAAATAAGAGGGAAAAAAAATCGTTTTGCAGCAAGTATTTGGGTAGACGTACTAATTTGACAATCATATCTTTATATAAGCGTCAACATAGCCATGAAATTCGCCCTATCTGACTGGGTAGTGCGAACATGAACTATTTAGGGTAGCTCAACAGTTTTTAAAGTGCTTGTACCTTCTCTATTGTAATATTTAGGGTGTTTAGCACGAAATCTCAAACGTGGTCACAAACAAGCGCTACCACCAGGTCTATATTTTTGACAGTTTGGGTGTTTTGCGGGCTGTCGCCATGGTAACGCATCTAGATATAAATACTGCTGACCGCGAAAAAAACTGTGTCAGCCATCTTAACAGTAAGTCGACTTCGAGTTCGAGTTTTCTATGAGTCAATAGATAGTCATCGAAGCGCGTAGCGCCATGCAAGTTGACTATTTGAAAACGAGGAGTAGTCTAATTGTTTTAGTGGAAATCCACTCACATACTACCTTCGAATTCAAAACTTAATTGGTTTTATTGGTTGTATTATCTTTCAGTGAACACTTGTGCCATTCGGCACCCTGTTGATAATAACTGAAAGTGTATCCGTATTTGTGTCTGTATCTGTGTCTGTATCTATCTCTATGTTACAGCATTCGTGAGGTTATGTGAGTGGAATTCTACAGCTCTATAGACTCGCGCCCGTGAGTCTATGAGGTCAGCGACAATAAGTACATGCCAACTCCTCCCCCCCCCCCCCCCCCCC
>BLFK01000866.1:794531-807031 GCA_014634185.1 Astreopora myriophthalma
GGCGAGGCTCATTAGCACAAAAAAAATCATTAATTTACTGGTCACCAATTAAGAATTCGGTCCATCCATGAGGAATCCTTCAGGAAGAAGTACCAGCATTTATTACCTGGTGTTGGTGCCGTCGTGATGACAAGCCAACACCTCACAATGGAACACAACAGTGTCGTAGTCGTCGAAGAATCGGAAGGCTTTGAATTTGACTTGCTGGAAGTTTCTTGTGGGATCGTAACTGTGTTCCAATGTTGTATCCCTCGGGCATCTGACGTTAAAGGAGACACTTTCTTAAATAACTAATAGTGTAATAAAAAAAATAGAACCGTTTTCAACTGAGTGTCGTGTAACTGATGAGCAAAACCAAACTAGCTATGAAGAGCCAATCACGTAGTTATAATGAAGGAAATACATCCTTCAGACGACCAAAGAAATCGGATCGAAGTAATTCATTCATGACTTGGGTTTACTATCCAATCTAAACGCAAAGCAAGTAAATGCAGCCGGCTCCAAGCTCGGGAAAACAAGAGAGACGAAGTCGCAATTACTTTTAGTTTTGCATGTGATTGGTTGAAAAGTTCGCGCGAGTTTTTGGATAGAATCATAGGACAAACCAAAACCATAGCATCTGTGTAATTACTTTCCTAAGGCAAGCGAGAACTGCTCTATGAAAGCTATTCGCATCAAACTGATTTCATTGAGACCGATCAGTGAAATGAAATTTCCTTTTTGGGGTTAATACCCCAATTTCTGGTGCCAACAATCAATAATTTTTCATTTCCTCCTTGCACGTATAAAGGATAGCACGCGATAAGTGATACTTGCAACCATTGCAACTATGCACTGTAGACACTTACTGCAGAAATTACATATGAAAGTTCACAAAGCAGCACTTCGGTCCAGAAAGCTTTATGAGCTATTCGTTACTTGGCCAGTTTAGCTAAAGAAGGAAACAGTATGATATTCACTGCTAGTACATACCCATTCTGTATGATGGTGTAGTATGGCCAGGAATAATAAGATACATATTTTGTGGCCCTACAGTTCTCAGCCATAATCACCAAGTCAGCGCTGGACTCCACACTATATTCAACGTATAGATACTCGTCGAGACCCACGTCTATTGGGTAATCGGTGTAGGGTGTGGCATAGGATGCACTTCTGTAGAAGTCCATTCTGAAGGTGAAATTTCCATATCCCCCTGTGAAATGGAAACGTGAAACTGGCACCTCACAGTATGGCACGTTTTTGAAAGTTTAAGGGAGAAGTGACCTATGGTCAACCTGGGAATGTGGTAATTTATAAAGGAAATATAAAAAAAGATAATTAAAATGGAATTTGGAAGGCATAAAAATCCGATATAAGGACGGAAAATGACTTTAAAATAAAATATCCGCTATCTCGGATGACCCCACACGCCCCAGAAGCATGCCAGTTATCAAGAGAAAATAACGGAGGAAGAAAGGGCATCTCTTATAAATGCCCTTTTCCATAGGTAATATGTCTGAAGTTATCTTTAGATCGACTCCCAAGCTGTACAGATCCCAAGGGGATTAGGCAACAGCCCATCTTATGGTGGGAATGTGTTCCGCGTGGATAGCCCACCCTCAGACAACACATTCCCTCCACATGATTGGCGGTTGCCTAATCCCCTTGGGATCTGTAAAGCGTGGGAGTCGATCTAAAAATAACTTCAGAGATATTACCTATGGAAAAGGCCATGTATGGGGCATGCCCTCTCATCCCCCTTTATTATCTCTTGCAATTATGCAAAACCCTTTATATTTCAGTAATTTTTATGTCAATTGTTAAATCAAGTTGTACATTACATAATAGGCTATCCATAGATGTTAAAATATTTTCAAAATGTTGAAACAAAACAAAACCAAGGTGGGTGGTCCATCTACCCTGTTCCCCTTTAGGGGCGGGAGGGAGGAGGGGTCAGTTAGATTGTGTGGCCGAGGTTAATAATAGAAGTGCTGCTAATGCTCTTGATGATGATAATCGTGACCGTTGATGAGACGCTATATCAAAAGAATGAACGATTAATTGGATTCTTCACATTAGAAAAGCGAATGAAATCAACTTCAATAAATGTTATAATGTTCTGGTGGATTTACTTTCAGAGCCAAAGAAAATGGTCTGAGGTTTGAAGCTCGTTGCTATCTTCTTCCTTCTAGAGAAACTGCAGTAAAATGGAAGGTTGATGTCGTGCGTTCGAGTGATTACACTGTCAATGACCACTGCATCCACCCGAATTTCATTCCAGAACACAATGTTGTCTTGTGTTTCGTTGACCAGTGTTCCGCAGCCACTCAACGGGGTACCAATGAGCAAGTGGGTAGAATTCTCTGTGGCCCTGCGTAGAAATATATAGCTGCTCATTGAATAATAGCATAATGAAAGCATTGAAAATGAGATGTTGGCTAGCTTAACGCCCAGTTATACTCACTGAGATCAGGCATTCTTCAGTGATTTTAAGTATGACGATACAATGTAAAGTTATGAAAAGAAAACAACAAAGTTCAAAGTAAAAACGACTTTATCCCGGTCAACCCTTCAATAGACAGCGGGTAAATTAAAAGATTTGCTATATTCAGACTTCTGAACCTGCCGTTCTAGAAATGTCCCTCGTGTCACGCCTTAAGACAAACTAATGATGGCCCTCGGTTTATTAGCATCATTTGGAGATCTTGGAGGAGTTACCTGCACGAAGAATAGCGAAGACGTAGATTGTTGACCGCAAAGTATGGAAATGTTTGTTTTTCCATCGATACTGTCATGTTGTTCTCATCACATGTAACCGTGACCCCAGGCTCTAGAAATGAAGGAAGGGGACTGTAATTGAAACTAACCACGGCATTAAAGAAAGGTTTACTACGTCATTACAAAAGTGGAGTAAACTTTTTCACTTGTGATCATTAACCGACGCCTAGACAGGAAGGGAAAAGGAATTTGACAGATATAAAGTATTGACCAGACTTTCTTTTCGAACTATGCGCAAAGAACATAAAGCATAAACATAAAACGATAATGACTGGAAAACCCCTTAGTGCCGAAGCTGCTTCCTAGTGGATGCAACAATAACAACAACAAGAACAGACTTTAAAGTCTCGGAAAACAACTGCTTGACTTGGGTTACTGTGGAGACTTTGCAGCGAACGGCCTGGTGGATCTTTAACTCAGTCTCTCCAATGAGGTTTTTGTTTTGCTTTGTTTTTTTCGTACTTAAGGTTAGACTTTCTTGTGATTACGGATAGGCCCGGATATGGAAGAAACACCATACCCCACGCCCGTGGAATGTTAAAGAACTGATATGATTGCTGGAAGTGAACAAGAGCCTGGTGTTATTTAGGAAAGAGGCCGTGTGAACACTATTTCACTGATTTATCTATGACTATAAACGGCATGGTTGGAATGCCTCCAATCACTCGGCTAAACCTTTCCCACAAAGTGTGGTGAGACGCGTTTGAGATTTTACAAACGTTTCACCTACCAACACATGTCAAATTGTTAGCGGCCATAGTTGTTCCTTCAGGGCATCCACAGTAAAAAGATCCAGGGAAATTGTAACACTGATGACTGCAGCCACCATTGTTGATAGAACATTCGTTGATATCTTCAATGGAAAACGTAGATTCAGTTGACTTTTTTTTCCGTTTTCTACTGACAGAGTGGTCGGAGGACGATAAGCAAAGAAATCTCAGCAAAACCTGAGGGTCTAACATACTTTGAAGTTACCTTAATAAGAAAGCTCTTTTTCACTTCACCTAGTTGCTGTTGTACTTACGCAAACAAAATACGTAGAATTTTTGTTCATAATTTTCCTTTGAGGTATTTTGCATCATTTCCGGCATTTTTATTGTCCTTTATGATATGGACAGTCCAACAGGCGGGTCCAAGATTGCAGCTCAATCAGAAATGATAACAGAAATGATCGAAATGGTTTTATTTTGTGCAATACGTGATGTACATCTTTTGGTATAAGGGTTCAGATACCACAGAAGCTGATGAACGTCCCACGCAGTGACAAATAGTCGTTGAGAAACCAGTAGGTCATATATTGTTAAAAGAAGAAGGGATATAAGTTATGAAGAAAGAGCAGCACAAAAATGTTCAATAGCCAGACTCTATTGCCCGTCTAAGTTGCTCGTCTCTGCCTCGCATGACTTACTTAAGTTATCACATATAACGGTATGAGAATAGATAAATAAACGGACAAAAAAACATGAGAGAGGAAAACTGAAGGTCTGAAAATAACTAAGATTAAGAGACAAAGACAAAACAAAGCAAAAAGCATTAACCAAACAAACAAAATCTCCTTTCTTCTTCGATTCTTTTATTTGCGTACACCTGGAGCTTTGTTCCTGGCTTCACTGCGCATTTTCAAGACTCATTAGTCAAGGAGAGTTATACTATTAATTATGTGTCAATGGATTTAGCGCTGTAGCTCTCATTGGGGACATGCCAAATCAAATTCAATCAACTGAAATCAATTAAATGTTTACGAGAGGGTAAAACCAAAGAAGAACAGCTTCCCAGAGCACTAGGAGCGACAAAAGTCAACCCACACACGAGGCTGAGTCGGAGAATCGAAATAGAGTGTGTTCGCTCATGTGACCATCAGCGAGACTTGCATACTGAAACAAAAGGAAGAACTTGCTTTAAAATAGAGTTTAAAAAACCCAAAAGAATATTTCATTCCTCCAACATGGTCGCCGTTTCTTTGTTTTACTCCCCAACATGGTCGCCGTGACGTCATGTGAACACACTCTATAGAAACCGTGCTCTCACCACTACCACAAGCTGCTCCCCGACATACTCATGCACGTGCATCTATAAATAACGATGTCTTACCTAAACAAGATTTTCCATCAGAGGCCAGTCGATATCCACTGACACATGAACAGATGAAGCTGCCAGGGGTATTCGTACAAAATTGATCACAGTCTGATGGCATGTATAATTGAAAGTCCGAGGGAAACGGCAGCGCATAAGAACTTGAGGACACTGAACTGGATGATGTCGTTGGTGTACTGTGTGGTGCTGTAAGGGAAACCATGCTCAAAATTACGTCCCCATGCCTTTGCTGTCTTCATCATTATCGTAAAATCACTACATTGAAAGCCTTCTGTGCTTTCATTCTGAGCGGTAAGGTAAAGAAGTAAAGAACCACCGTGTGTAAAAAGGTAACACGTCAAATAAACAGAACAATGCTACGGTTAAGCTATGTCATGGGGTGACTAGTGCATATCGCAGGACTGAAATGAACACATAATTTGCATTCCTCTTTGCCGGGAATTTTGTTTCAAGGTTGGATGCGAAACACCCCTGAAGGGTGGATACGAAACACCCCTGAAGGTATACGGTAAGCGATGTAGCACATCCGGTTTGAACTGTCGGTACCTAAACCCCCTTATGAAATTAAAGCTTATAAAACCGGCTATCAAGCTATAGCAACAATTTTTAAGTAATATTGACCATCGAATTGTTGATGACCTCTTAATACGAGCTTCCGAAGCTACAAGTCAAATAAAAAAATCGTAGACACGTTTTTTGTCGTTTATAGGTTTAACTAGCTACTGTCCAAATTTGACGGCAAACCAACAAACTCGCTTTGACTTGTAGCTTTTAAAAGATGGTTTGGATGGTCACGATACCGACGCCAACTCATTTTATTTCAAAATTATTGGTAACGTTTGGTAGCCAGCTGTATAAGCTTTAACTTGATACGAGGGTTTAGGTATCTACAGTTTAAACCGGACGTGCTACATCGCTTGGAAGCGGGACAACCCTGAAGGTATACGGTGACCTTCAAAATGGCGTCGCTTTAAGAATTAATCGGAAGTATTTGAGCTGTTATTTGACTGACTTTGGAACGCATTCAGTGGAATCAATGACTCGTAATTTTGGATTATAAATGAAGTTTTGCTTGTAAAAAAAACAATCCGATCTGGGAAAACCTTCCAGCTACTCGGCGAACTAGATAATTTTGGACGTTTAATGCCCATTTTGGACTGTGGTGAAGACGATGTACGGCGGAGAGTGAGGATTTTGGCGTCCAATATAAATCGAAGGAGAAGAGGAGAAGTTGCCATGTGATGCTTGTCCTATTGTAGTAAGTCCAGTTTTCAATAACTGTACGGTAAAATTTTTGGATGGGCCGGAAAATAAGGACACAGTGCTAAATTAGAAGTCATGATGAAGTGAAATGTGTTTGTTGTATTGGCCTTATTCGTCTTTCAAAGTTACATTTGTAAAGTTCAATGTTTTCATATAGGGTCACGTAGTTGTATACTTTGTCATAGCCATCAAACGGTTGTCTAAAATTCATATCGTTATTGTATTAAGTCGATCATTAAACCAAGCCTTCCCTGTAAACTTTTAAAGCCTCCCACTGCTTTCAAACAGTTCAAATTTATCGGGATTTGCAGATCTATATATGTGACCTGAATAGTGGGTTTCTGTTGGCTGTCACCCTTTTTAATTATTAATGAATTTTACAAATTTGTTTATTTATTTATTTTGTATTTATTTAGTGACTTATTGTTGAGATACGCCTTTGTGGCTGAATTGTGTGAACAGATTGGATGGATAGTGTTTTTACCTACCTGCTGTTGATGACAGCGACGTGGACGGGGACACAGACGTGGAAGGGGACACAGACGCAGACTTGGACACAGACGCGGAAGTGGAAAGGGACACAGACAAAGACGTGGACACAGACACAGACGTGGAAGGGGACACAGACGTGGAAGGGGACACAGACGTGGAAGGGGACACAGACGCAGATACAGACGCGGACGTGGAAAGGGACACAGACACAGACGCGGACGCAGACGTGGAAAGGGAATAAGACGCATATGATCCACAGGCCATGCCTGTTGTAGAAAGTTGCTGTGGAGGTATTGCATTGGGGTATCCTGTTTGAAGAATAATTTGAGAGTTACCGAGAGCAGCGCATTAATTCATTTTCTTGGAGTGTGCTTGGATGTTTGGGAAGGTAACATGAATGTGAAATCAAAAAGAATAATGACCTTAACAAATTTTTGAGTGAGTCGGTTATTTCAAATAGTAAGCGTTGCAGGTGCAGATTTCAAAAGGATCTCTTGGCTGATCTCAAAAGCTAGGATATTTGCACGTGTGTAGCACGCTTACGGCTCACTATTGGGATTTTATTTTAGGACAGAACGTGACCTGACCTGCTCAGCTGTTACTTTGTAACAGCTTCCAACTAGCACCACAATCTCAAAGTTTTCCTGGGAAGGTTCACTTTAATAGACCTTTTTGCCCAGACGGTGCCCATCTTGGATTCTATTGTTCTGCCGAAGATACCATGCGATGCCCTGTGGGCAAATACATCCTGATACGTGCGAGTATAAATTTACTTTTCGTTTGAAAAATTTCAAGCCACTTTGGTTTTTACATCCTTTCTTTCGCACTTTAATTAATCTGATTCAAAGGAAATACAAAAATTGATCTGGTTTGAAAATTATTGAACCAAAACCAAATTTATCCCCACATTGTGTGCGCATTTTCCCCTGGGCATCCCATAATCTTTTTCTTAGAACAATAGGATTTGAAATTGCCCCTGTATCGGTAAAAAAAGGTCTTTATAAATGCAGCACTTTCCCCGGGGATATCACCCCTCCGAACTTCTGAAGTAGCGCTAAAACGCTAAAGGAAATAATTCAAGGGAATGTTATCTCCTAGTCACTTGCAATCGTTGATGTGCTCAATGCCCTTTCCCTTTCCCCCTATATCATCGTGACTAAGTTGGTCCGATTAAAAGGAGAACATAAAAATCCGTTTCTCACTTGTTTGCACAGACATGGCGTAAGCCGCAAAGCCAGGCATCCCGATAATAGAATCCGACCGAAATCGTAAGAAGAGGAATCTGCCAGTGCTGTATACTGAGAGATAAGCCAAAGATCCACAAGCCTTTGTTACCAAAGTGCTTGAGAGCGAGTCACCATCGTGTATCTCCAAATAATCCCACGGGCAGCTGCTGGAACCATATTCCAGGTTAAATTGGTAAACGTAGAGTCGTATATAGCCAAGGGAAGACTCGATTAACCACGTGCAGTCCTGGTTATTTGGGTAACAGCTCGGATAGTTGGGACTGTAGAAATACTCTGTCTGGTAATAGCTGTATAGTGAAATGTACCTAGAACAGGATCCTAAAAATAGGAATACTATGTTACTGTTACACATTGCATAGGATGAAATGGTTTCAGTGCCATGCTGCTTCTCACACTGCTAAAGCTGCCATGCTGAATATTGAAAAGAAAAAAAAGGCCGCATTTCTTGAAAGTAGTTCTTGGCCAATTGGACGTGTGATGATTATGCGTGAAAAGAACTCTTAAAGCAAGTAAAACGTCACAAGAAAAGCGTAAGAGATGACCCAGACGGTTTACGACAAATAAAAACGTTTCTGTACATTTTATTGATATTCCATCGACGATGACGCTCTTACACGGCGGCGAAAAAGAGGGAGGGGGTAAGACTACTTATATTGAACTTTGAACAAAAATGGAAACGTGCACAACAAAGGAAAACGCCCAAATTTACACTGAGAATAACAGCACTCCCACTTCTAACGTTGCTTATTTGACAAACTTCATTCCTAGCTCCGTAATAAGTTTCTGGAAGCGGTGCCTAGGCAGAGGTTTCGTTAAAATGTCTGCCACCATTTCATCAGTGGGAGTATATTTCAAGGTGATCGATCTGTTGCGAACTCCTCGAACGAAGTGGAAGCGTATATGAATATGATTGGTCCTTGTATGACCAACAGGATTTTACACTAATACAATAGCTCCTTCGCTGTCTTCATGAACCACAGCTGGCCCTCTCTGAGGTTCTCCTACATGACCTGCGAGTGGCCTACTAGCGCCTCATCGTAAGATATACAAGGGGAAATTATGGCAAGCGCGCACTTCTGTACCTATTCTGTGGCCAAATTAAAGAAAAGTATTGCGGCAAATCAGGAAATAGAACCAAGGCATATTAAAGTGTAGACCTTACAAGCGCACCGTTCAATGCGCGCCTTTCCATTGTTATGAACAGGTCATTATTTTTAATATTGACCTCTTGTTCCACCCAGTGACCACAATAAAGTCCTCCTTCGTTCCTCGGCAATCTTAACAATAAGGACCGAGTGCTACGCGCTCGGTCGTTATTTTTAACAATGCGTCTGAGCTCAGGCATTATCCCACATATACTTCCACGATATTCCATGCAGGTACGCCGCTGCGTTTAAGCCTTCTTAGGGCAATCTACGATTGGCCTTATACACCTTATACCAAAATGGCCGCCATTTTAATATTCCCTTGTTTTTATTCAAATTAGCCCTCGTTGCCACGTTCAAGATAAATTATTCTTTTGAATTTTGAGCTTGAGAAAGAGGCATCGAGGGTTAATTTGAATAAAAACAAAAGGATCTTAAAATGGCAGCCATTTCGGAATAAGGTGTATTAATTATAGCAAAGTCCTGTGATATCGCAGGGTATACTGATCTTATTCTGCCGTTTTTGGTGGGCTTGGCTTCGTAGTTTAAGCAATGTAACAAAACGTCTTTTTCTTTTTTTGCATTCACCAGCCTACTTACCGAGAAACATTACAGAGGACGACAGGTAGGAGGAACTCGAAGTTGGAGTTACTATGAAAACAGGAAGTGAACGCAGAACAATATTTAGTCATTGAGAAATTGTTCTGTGGATTTATTACCAATTTTATTGATTCGTTTCTTTCAAAGTGTTGCTGTTTTATGATATAACAGCTATGTTTTACTTAAATGTTGGTAACGGGGAATCGTGCGCTAGAAGTGCTGGCCAGCGTGGCTAAAGGACAAAAATTTGCCACACAAACTGTTGGATGAAAATGTTTTGAGGTAGAAGAAAATAGGGAAACCATTTAAATGCAATGTTGAGGCAGTCGGTTCAACGGGAAACATCCTCTTCCAACACTTTTCTACACGAAAATGTTCGATCTGGCTTAGCCAGCATGTCAGCAGGTCTTGGTGCTGTTATTTGGACTAAAAAAGGTTAAAAGAGAGTATTGTCGGTGAGCGGGGAGAGATACGAAAATATGTAATGAACAATAAAGTTGCAGTGTCTAATTTTCTTTACTTGGTTGCGGCTAAAGAAAACTTTGCTCTAGACAGGTATCAATGTAATATTAAGCTCTTTTCCTACTTCGATGTAACCGAGGATAGTTGTTGTTTTTCAATCACAAAGCATGGAAAATTGTCGAAATGGCAAAACTGAAGTAAACGTCACAGGACCGAGACTAATTTGGTTGGAGAAGTTTCTCAATAGGGCAATTATTGTTTTCACAAATTGAGTTACTTTTATTGGCCAAGGACGGGAAGTAATACTCTTTTAATTAGTAAACGTTTTCTTCAATATCGTACGAGGACGGTTCCTTTCTTTATATTAATCATGCCGTCAACAAACACACTTACCACTCCCGATCCAGTGGGTCGAGGAAGTCTGAAAGGAACTAGTGTGAACCCATGGGTAATTAAGTCTTGAGTGAGAACGACACTCGTTCAAGTCTGGAGGGAAATGAAAGGTTTTCGATGCAACAGTTCTACTTTTTACAATATCCCCGGCCCTATTCAATACTTTCCATTTTCTTCGATCATATAATACATTTGATTATTAAGCTTTCTGTTGTTACGTAATGGAGAATTTTCCAACCCACGTTAGCCACATAATTGTGCATAGAAGTATAAATAAAACTGTGTTTTTCGCGCTGTTTAAAGTGGAAAAAAAAAGGGTTAAAAAAGCATAGAATAACAAAATTAAGCAACAAGCCGTGTTGGTGTACAAAACAATGAGCTAATTTTCCTTTGGAGATTCGGCTCTTGCCGTGCAAAACTTACGTATAAGGCCATTTTCGATTGTTTTATACACCAAAAAAGCCGTCTCATCACGTCATTGTAAACATTAAACAGCCGCTTGTGACAACTTTAATTTATACTAAGAGCTGAGGCGCCAAACGCCTAGTGACCGTGTAGCACTGACTTCGTGGGCAGTGTTTATCCTTATTCCTTAAACGCTTGTTTATTGAAAATAAAAACAAGCGACAAACAAATAAATGAGAGCAAAAACCAAAAATTGGCGTGAACAACGACGCACAGGCCCGAGACTTTCGCTTTAAAGTTAAAGAAAGTATTACAGCTTTTTGGGTTGACGTTTGTCAAGTACGGCGAACGTGATAATGGTTGCAATTGTAGCAAAAGAACCTTAGTGAACTTAGTGAACTAACTAGTTTTGCCGGACACAATGTTTTGGGTGGCTTTAATCCTTATTTTGTATTTTGTATTTTCTGGTTTTTTTTATTACATTAAAACAAAAAACTTGTCTTCGGTCTCCATTTGAATTCCAGAACGGACAATCCCAAACTAGCAGTGGCTACATCACAAATGAAACAGCTGTCGACAAAGTTATTCTTGAAAGAAATGATTATGAAGTGCGGGTTAGAAATGAGCTGAAGAAATGATCCTTGCACTTTCTGGGCAATTTAAGCAATTGTCCCTTGTATGCACTTGAAAAATTCCAGTGACTCCAACGGGATTCGAACCCACGACCTCTGTGATGCCGGTGCAGTGCTCTTACCAACTGAGCTATGAAGCCACACAGTTGAGAGCAGGTCCCAACAAAATTGACCTGCTCTCAACTGTGTGGCTTCATAGCTCAGTCGGTAAGAGTACTGCACCGGCATCGCAGAGGTCGTGGGTTCGAATCCCGTTGGAGTCATTGGAATTTTTCAAGTGCATACAAGGGACAATTGCTTAAATTGCCCAGAAAGTGCGAGGATCATTTCTTCAGCTCAAAGTTACTCTTCAAAGAGACTCGTTACCAAGAATTGGTCTCGCTATATAGGTTTACAACATGACAAGAGGAAGCACCAGCAAAAGGATGCCCTTGATATTTGCATTGATCCGTGGGTTTCTATTATCAATATAACATACCACATACCTTGGCAATGAGAAAACGATGGTGGTGCAAGGTAAGACCCAACTGCACAAGCACCGTTAAGATTAAACTGCCAGTGACTTGTCGAAGTAATGCCTGGCGTTGGTGGTCCGTCATAAGAGCATCCTTGTCCTACTACTGCACCCGGATCTATCAAGATGGCGTAGGAGCCACTCATACTTATTGCTGGATATGGAAACGCAAACAGTAGGGTTGTCTGATCACTGCTAACTCTAACATAGACAGAGAGTGTGTCTACCTTGTAGACGGTGTGGCCACTAGGAAGCAAGACGAGCCGGATATAGGAAGAAGACATGGGCTTCTTTATCTAAAAGGCAACATGTATTCAAAACAATTCTTTTAATTTTATCCAAAGTAGTGTTCTGAGGCCAAAGTAGGAGGTGATGGGGATTCCGTTTAACCTCTATATTAGTGTTAAACGTTTTCAGCAACACTTGTAGGGTAAAGATTTCCTTCATGTTACTTTCTCCCTGACTTTTATTATTATTACTTCACCAGGAACACACG
>BLFK01000866.1:809864-831550 GCA_014634185.1 Astreopora myriophthalma
AGACAATTGCTTAAATTGTCCAGAAAGTGTGAGGATCACATCTTCAATTCATTTCTAACCCGCACTTCACAATCATTTCATTCATCATTCCTTTCACGGGAAAACATGCATGAGCCCAACAAATTGACCTGCTCTCAACTGTGTGGCTTCATAGCTCAGTTGGTAAGAGCACTGCACCAGCATTGCAGAGGTCGTGGGTTCGGATCCAGTTGAAGTCACTTGAATTTTTCAAGTGCATATATGAGACAATTGCTTAAATTGTCCAGAAAGTAATAATAATAATGACATTAAAATAAGAAAGACAAACAAACATAACACGAAAGGAAGAGAAGAGAAGACGGTAAATGAAAGAGAATGACATTGATGAATGAACTTACTTGTTTGAGTCGACTGCTTTGAAGCAAAATGACTGCTGTCCAACTTGATATTGGCTGGGATACCACGTGATATTTCTGTAGTAAATTCCTCCTTGGTTCCTTAAAGAAGAAAGCTGCATGCCGGATGGAGAGGAAGTCACTATCTCCACAATTCTGAAATTTAAAATAACTTCTCGTGAGGTTTAGTAAAGAATAAATGAGATCGTTCATTCGTTCGTTAGTTCGTCCAATCGGCCACTCGTTACGATGTACATTTCCTTGCGAACACCGTAACTAAACTTTATTTTCCAGAATGCTAAAGCCCAAGAGCGCACTAAATATAAAGTCAGCAGTTGCGAATCTTTCTTCCTGATGTGTTCAACGAAGTTTATTAGTGCAATGGAAACACTTCTTAACGAACAATTCTGAAGGAGGGTTTCTCGCTGTGCAAGGGATTTATTGACTGACGCAGGTAAAATGAAATTATTCGGGGCATTGCAAAAGAAAAAACACAACCTCAGTGCAGAGTACTGTGTCGTGATGATCGTCTTTGACTCCTCTAATATGCCCATAAAACCGTTGAAAGAAAGACACCATTTTACCCACCTTTTCCTGCTGAAGGGCTTTTCACAGAACTCATCAGCAATATTGAGTGCTGATTTCAGTATCTAAATATGAGTGATTATTTCCGACACACAATTTATCTTCGAAGGACGTGCATTCATCTCCTGAACAGGAGAGCTTCCCTAGATTCATAATTTAGGAATCTCAGAGAAATAGGATTCTTTATGCAAACAAATCTACGAAACTCTCTGCTTGGGCACTGTCAACTCTCTGGACCTATTGGAATCCCTCGAGTATTTAATTATTTAAGACTGATACATTGTTTAACATTTAGCATTTTTTAGCTATCTGTGGCTGAAGGTGGCTGAGTATGTGTTCGAACCTGAAACTAATATAACGTCTGGGCTCAAATAACCTTTCTCTCGGAAAACAATTAATCTTCAAAAGCTGATTCCTTAGCGTAATACCTTCCCTTTTTATTCTTGACACAAAACCGGGAACTGCTTATGAACTGGAACTTTTCATAGATAAGCAAAATTAACGCGATATATATATCTTATTAACCAAGCGCGAGGGCCTTTCTGGGATAATATCGGCCCGAGGTCTTGATAGTACGGACCGAGCGCAGCGAGGTCCGTACAAAAAAGACCGAGGGCCGATATTCTCCCAGTACGGTCCCGAGCAAGCTTGGTTAATAAGAGATTTATTATACGACTGAAGAAAGCTTTGAAGGTTTTTCACAAATTCCATGTAACATTATGCGGAAAATGTACAGGATAAAAAGGACCAGATTCTGAGGGCTTAGCATGTGTATATTTTACCGCTGGAGCTGGTTCACCATCATTCGTCGTGCTTTTGAAAATTTCTAATTCAAGGCTGAAACAGGGTTTTTCAAAGTCAACCATCCATTCTGGAGTTTTACGACGAAATTTTCTAAAGATTTCGTCCTCGTCCGCCATCTTAATTTCAAGTTCAAAGGGACACAAGTGCGGAATCATTCGGGACAATGCCCGGTCCAATACTTAGAGAATATTGGACCGGCAATAGAGCATTTTGATTGGTTGATTTTAGTTATTGGCCCTCTGACCGCCTGAGTCGTGTAATAAATACTAATAACAAGAAATTGAGAGAAATGCTGCACTACGTACACTCAAAGTCTCAGATTGATTATTTACTTCTTTGCGCATTTTGCTTTATTTATTTGTTTGTTTTTGTATCTGTTGCTGAATGGCATTTCAATGTTTATAAATAAATAAGCTCAATAACTAAAAAGATAGTTCATTCGTCCAATCCCTCATTCCTTTGTTGTGCAATGTTTTGAATTATTTACCTAATCACTCTTCTTTAAGAACGTACATAAGGACATTTAACACATCATGGTACAAAAAGAATGCCAGAAAAAAATACATTATGAAATGTATTATGAAACGGGTAGATGATGTTATGAATCGACACACAAATTCTTGCTATTAAAAGACCATGATTTCTATAAAGGGAACGCAAAAACAATTTCACAAACGAGCAATTCGTAAAGTGGTGTAAAACTTACTGTTTTGAGATGTCTGAGGGTTCGACCTCAATGACTGCTCTATATACCGATCCAATCTGCACCTCGGAGCATTCACCATCCTTTGGAGTAGACCCAGTAAATACAGGCACTTCATTGCACGAGCCAGATTGAGGACCAATTATTACCAGAAACTGAAGACCCACTGCACTGAATGGAGTAACTGTGGTGAAATCAGTCGTTCCAGCTGGAAAATCTTCTAGCGTAAGTGCTGTTGCGTAAGTACCGGCGGTACCATAACTACCATCATAAGACAATATACAGGCTTCCTGAACAAAAAGAGAGGTGCGAACCATTCTAGAGGGGAACTTTTCACACGATAGCTACCATTATTGTTAATCTGTTTATAAGTCAACCAAATGAAATGCATGATGAACTGTGTTCCTTTCACAAGCTTTAATTGTCTCAAAAAAATAATAAGTTGTGGTAAAAGCTCCTTTGATGTTGAGCATAGAGAAATACACGACCCACGCGCTGGTTCTCTTGGCATTTGTTTCGGACTCTTTTGTTCTATTCAATTAATTAAACAACTAACTTTCTTTGGCTCATATTAGCGTGGATTGGACACTGTCAAGTAAGTCACGGTACTTCAACTCAAGGAGTGAACTGAATGAGGGGTGTGGCGTAGTGGATATCGCACATCACTTTCAGTGAAAGAGGACGCATGGCCGGCGGTTCGACTCAGTCTCCGGTCTAAACGCAAGTAAGAGTTATTTTTCAAGCACACGGCTGTTTCCAGCTATTTGTGACTACGATAAACAAGCAAGAAAACAAAAAGTTCACTTGTTCCATATCATAAGTTGATAAAGTATCATCGTCAGTGGTAAGTGTAGTGCTGTGAAGGACTATGCTTTATTGCAATGACGTTTAGACCTGACGGAAACCTTTAGAGTCGAGTGATGTAAACATCCAGGTGCAGAGGTGGAGGTAGAGGTAGACGTAGACGTGCACATACCACTGGCAGTTCATGAACAAAATGGTAAAAAAGATGAGCTTCTTAGAGAGCGTTCAGCAGTTAATCCTAATATTACCGGATGTTTCCTATTGTTCGGGGGCTGTTATACTGTCCTTTTATATTTTCCTTTAGGTACAATACTTATTGCTGTTATCAGTTAAACAACGGCCCCCTTTTTTCGGTATCACTTGTTTCGGGAAATCAGACTACCGACAGACTGGAACAGAGAACGAATTCGTTGATTTTGTCATTCAACCTAAGATGGTGTTTCTTTAGCTGCAGTGGACTCAGGATGGACACACAGACACACACAAAAGCCCGTTTGTCATATTTGAACGTGCTGTGAAAGGAATTCATACATGCATATGTATGATATTTGTACCGATGCGAGTTTTTACATCTAAACACATCCTAAATTCATTTAGCTTCGATACGCCGGCACATCAGCAAACACATGGACAAATAAGGTTACGTTTACAAGAAAAATAGCACGTAAGAGAAACACATGTCACTTATTACGTGTACCTCGTCAAGTGCACCAAATGGAAAACTGTCAGAATCTCTGTAAGACTCTGAATAACCTGCCCAGCGGCACTTGACCACATCTCCATCTGGGTCTTCAACTGGAATCCTTAGAGACTGAGAACATCCCTCTTGCCAGCGTACAATTGCAGGGCTTCTTGATACCGGGGACGAGTTTATTCTTCCAGTGTCTGCTCGCCGAGTTAGGTTGACGGTCGCCATGACAAGCCATGATCCTGAACTTCCTCGGGACAGAGAAATCCAGCAGCAACTTGAGTAACTGAAATGGAAAGTAAGGCATCATGACAAATGACCTTAAAACTAATACAATTTACCAAAAAGAAATGAAAGATGTTTTCCCCATTAAGTGTATGGATTTATGTTGAGAGGGAAGTGCTTAATAAGCAGTTTCCCAAGTTCCAGTTAGGGCCGTCCCTCTCCCTGGAACTTCACTGCACAGAGCTTTTATAAGGGAAACAAGTGAGGCACGAGGCCCCTTTCGCTCGCTTCATCAAGAAAATGCAAGTCTCGATCAATTTTCCTTCCCTAGCTAATATGTGTTATTTGAGTATAGCGGATGTGCTTTTTACCAGAAGTCATGAGCTCTTACACGAGGAACAAGAAGCATTAATGTGTATTCTAAAATAAATCGTCACGGGAATTTAATTTTATTGTTTGTTTAAGTCAAACGTACACAAAATATAAAATATCCCGTAAAATGTTATCACCGGAATATTTAAAGGTAACATGCTTCTGAAATTCTAGCGACAAAATATGGTACCTCACGCGCCATTCGTCGTGAAAGGAAGGAAAGGTGTAACTAAAGTTATTCTCGCCCATGGTCCAATCCTCAACGGTGCTATAATCAGTGCAGAGGAATCCAGTATTTCCAATGCTTCTTGAGTTACACAGGCTGTTGTAGTAACCGTAGTAATTGAGACATTCCGCGACCCATGACCGACTTGATCCAAGCAAACTTCCGCTGCCTATTGTATTCTGATCACATGGGTAACCAGCACTTCGTCGAAAAGCAAGACGAAAGTAGAAGCGAATCTGGGAAAGAAATGGCTTATCCATTAATGAAATAAGTAAAAACTTATTACTTGTTCAATCAATCGATTGATTTTACCACTCATTTAGTCTTGATTAATTGATTATTAATTATAATTAAACAATCGAGTAATAAGGCCACCAGTTAGTCAATTAATTGATTGGTCGATTGCATGATTGATCGATCGATGGAGTGAGCGAAAAAGAAGAACACCATGCTCACCTATTTCTAGGCTATTTTCGGCTGAACAAATACGGTGACTATACTGAACAACTTTTTTTTAGAACAACAGTATCGTAATTGGGTCCAGCAGAACCAAGACATTGAAATTCATTTTTTCCGCATGCAGAGGTCTATGAACAGTTACTACAGACAGACGAACAACACTACAACATACAGAATGTAGACAGACTTTGTGTGACTTGATCATACACTAGGAACGCTGTGCGCGGATGTTGTGACGAGAAGAACTGAAAACTAGAATTATTTTCGAAGTATCATCTACTTTTCTATTAAAATAATATCAATAATAATAGTAGTAATAATGGTCTATCACGTTAGAAGTTGAAACATCAGACACAAATGATAGTATAGGCCCATCAGACTAAACCAAGGAATACTCCAAGAGGACTCTTTTTGCGTAAGACTTTTTACGATATGTCTTAACCCACTTGCATGGTACCTGCACAGCACAGAAGGATACACATTCTCACATGACGCTAAAGAAAAGATCATTCATCTCCTGTGCGTAGACGACCTGAAAACATACCATAAATCCCGAGTAAAGCAATGCTGATGTCTAAGACAATAAAGCAGATGTTTGAAATTATAGGACTTCAGTGGGGCCTGGACAAATGCGCAACTGTCAACAAACAGAGATGAAAGATCTGCCCAACTACGAACGTATATAAGCCTGAGTGAAAACGAAGAACTATAGAAACTGACCAGTACAAATTCTTGGGGAAATACAAAAATTCGTTTCATCTAGACGAAAAAGTCTACACAAAAGTAAGTCAAGAACATCTTAGATGCCTATCGGTCATCTGGACAAGCATAAGGGACTTTAGGATTCCACGAGTACGGACTACGACTACGGACGAGCACCGGAAGTGGACTGGCCCGAGGTAGTCAGGCCGCCATTTTCCTACCGTTGTCACCTCACAACGGTGAGTAGTCGGCGATTTCGCGTAGTCAAGACTACACAAACTCTTAAGAGTTGATACAAGGAGAAAAAGACTCATTTTTCTCTACAACCTTGTTTGAGACACGCCATGAGATATATCAGGTGGCATTTTGTTAAGGTTTGTTTTATTTTCAAATTGTTTTTGACCCTGTTTTGTAATACCACACCGAGGTCGGTCGGCCGTGATTGCAGTCGATTTATCCTCATCTTTGATATGTATAATACATTGGCTTTTTCGCATCTAAGAGGTTACTGTTCACGATACACGAATTTACTTATGAACCTTTTACAGTCAAAATCCCATTGTTTTTGTGTTAAGTCCAGTAAAGAAGTTCGTTGCTGAGCATACAAACTTTCTACAAATTCTGGTATCTGCATGGTTATGCTAATCGCTTAAAGTCCTTCAAATTCTCTACAAACGGTACATTGTGGGGCGTCTAAGCTAAAACTGGGATGCCTTTCTTTTCTACTCTGAATTTGGTCTTGCACTTAGTTGAGTCGACGTCTTCCAAACAAAATGCATCGTATTCTAGCAAAGATGTATACTACGAAGGATTTTTGAATTGATAAATTAAAGCTCGTAAAGAGTTAAAAACTCTTCGTTACTTACGCAGCTAAAGCAATATATTAACTGATCTCTAAAATCTTGGTAAGACATTCTTTTGTACCATAGCGAAGCGACAGCTTTTTCGTAGTCTGTAAGCGGTTGCCTGAAATCTTAATTTGACTTTTTCGCAGGAAGTACCGAGTACATGACCCAGTCCACAACATGAATGATACTTCTCGTCCAACCGTAGTCGTAGTCCGTAGTCGTCGAATCTTAAAGTCCCTAATATCTCAATACCACAAACGATTATAGCAACAAACACTTTTGCCATGTCCCTATTGCAATATCGCACGCGGACTGGTGACTGGAAAATCAAGGCGAGGAAAAAACTTGACAGATGAACTAGAGAAGTAATTCGTAAGAGTGGTGCCATATACAACAGTGAGTCAGTAAAGCTCCTATCCCTCCAGAAGACCCAGGAGGTACTGAAATGAAGTCAATAGAGGACGCATACAAATTAATTAACTAAGATGAAGATGGCAAATTACGTTAACAACTCACAAATACTAAGCGGATACAGCAAAATCGGACAAAGCCTATACAAAGCTAGTCACGATAGAATGTTACGACCTATCTATCATTATCTATTCAACAAATACCTATCTATCTATTCAACAAATATGACTTTCAAGAAAGTGACAAGAACAAGCCTTGGTACCAACAGAAAACACCAACAACTGTGTTAGAAAACCGAAAGACGAGATCACATGGGACTTTTCATTCCAGCCTGAACAAGCTCCTGAAAACGGCGCTGCAGGATAAGGAACATAACACATGGATACTGAGTGAAGGAACAGCGTGTCAAGTGACTTGTGTCAATTGTGTGAATAAACAAAACTTGAACTTAAGTTGAATGCTCTCACGAAGATGCAATTTAGTCAGTCGCTACGGTATAAATATTCACCGCTTCGGTTGTTAAAGGTGCATAAGGCTTCCGGTGGACAGCCTTATCCACCGGATAAACATCATTGTTAAAAACTGAACTACGCTTATCAGTCAGATTTCCAGCATTTTCATTGGCTCGCCGGACACAGGCTACAGTTAATATGCCTGCCGTACCTAATATGATCAAGGAACGCGTCAGCAGTAAAGCGAGCTGATAACATTTTTGCCATTTTTGCGCCAAATAAAATCAGCATGGAAGGGTTGTTGATCCTGGAGTTTTTAATAAAACAATTATTCTACTCTGGCTTTCTGTATATAAAATGATTATAACCAACTATGTGTTACGCGCCTTGTTGGTTATTTATCACTTCATATCCAGGGCGCCCTCCTAGAACAATTGTTAATTATCCAGCGGATGAGCTTTCGAACAGCCTATTGAGTTATCCAGAGTGGATGAGGACTTATCCACCCGATATCGCTAGCCACTGTTCGAATGACTCCTCGTTTGCCCATTGTTACAGCGACCCTTTGCTCTTGGAATTACAAACATAGAGTGCTTTTTTCAGTTGAGCGTGGTAAAACGAACACCAAAGTAATTACAGGGCCGGCCAGTCACGGTCAAAAGGCAATTCAGTCATCCACAAAAAGAAGTGATTCACGAAATTGGTTTTACTAGCCAGGCTGAACGCAAAGCAAGTAAATGCAGCCGTGGCGCCAAGCGCGGGAAAAAATAGAGTAACTAAGTCGTAATTGGTTTTAGTCTTGCATCTGATTCTTTGAAGAGTTTGCGCCAATACATACAAATATGCGTGAGCATGTTTGAGCTATTTATATTTTAGGCCTTTCTTTTGTGTGTGTTTTACATTTTTGTGGCTGACCACCACTGGAATTTAGTAGCTACAGTGCAATAGTATGCATTATCGGATAGCGCCACCAGACGGGTAAATAAATTGATCATTACATGTACTATTATTATTATTATTATTATTATTATTATTATTATTATTATTATTATTAATATTATTATTATTATTACCAATATTGGCCTTTAGAATAAGCAGTAGAAATAGAAAAACATGACGTTTCGGCGACGAAGTGTCACCACTATCAAATGCAAATTACTACAGGATTAATATCTAGAAATGAAATGAGGTGCGGCTTTGAATAGTTTGCAAGAACAAAACAACAGAGTCGTCGTTGAGAGAACAAATTTGCATTTTATTTAATTTTTAGTATGGAGTTCATTTCTTTGAAATGCGGGACAAAGGCCACGGCATTCGGCTCAGATCAAAATTTGCATTTCAACAGTTTCAGACGCCTCATTAACAAGTAAAGTTCCAAAAAAAAAAAAAAAACAGGGGTCCAAAACTTGGCTGGAAAAGCCAGTAAATATGCGTGAAGCAACACACACAGACGAAAAACAATGTAAACCTTCATGAAGTGACGGTCAAGTTTCCATTCCGCGTGATGCGAGCTTATCGCAAAACTCTACTGTATTAATTAATGGGTGCTTTAATGTTAAGTGCATCGTCAATTTCATTACAAATTGCTTATTTTTTTCCCGTTCTTTCATTAGAGGAACAAGCTGTTTCATATTCTCTTCTACAAAATTCAATATGAAATTATATGTTTATGAAAGAAGAGGTTTTATAAGATTTAAGATTTTTTTTATTCGATTCAACGAAGACCAACGGCCTATCAACCAAGTTTCGGTTTCTTCGTCGAAGGCTATGACCTATAAAAAGCTCTTCAGACTAACCCAGTTCGAGGGCCGCACTGCAAGTTGCGGTCCGCGTTTTTGCCAGTTCAATTTACGGCCCGAGTGCGAGGGCAGCGAAATAAACTGGAGAAAACAACAACGAGCCGTACTGCCCGAGAAAACGAGGTTAGTAAGTTATTTACTGCATCTCTTGGTAACGAATCGAACAGGAAAGCACACGCTCTAAAATTTAGCTGGCCGTGCTTAGAATAAGGGTCGCTAAATTGGCCAATCATTAGCGCCTGTACTATCTGAGAGAGAGAATAAATTGAATTACGGCCAAAGACTAAGGAACTCAAGGCCCTGCGAATAAATTTAGGTGGGTTGATCTTCTTGGAACACCTCTAGCTTAATTTACGACTTAAGACAGTAATCATCGAAAACAGTTAAGTCTAGCCATATGATTGCTAAATCATGCGCACGGAAACAATTCATTAGCAGCATGAGAACAATGTCAGTTTGTTCTGCATTGACACTTGCATGTTTTCCCTCCCTTTGGCTATATATCCTTTCGGGTGATCTGATATGCACACCATATCTGAAAATCTCAATCCACTATTTGAATTAGCGACAAAGATGAATCGTTGAGTTTAAGGATAGGTATTTTGGCTGATGATTTCTTTCATTTTATTGTGTTGTTTTTCATTTACTGCTAGTCGCCTGGTTTCAGAAATGATCACAGCTTGCTACCTCTGCTGGTTAAATGACGTCGATGTGCACTCTAGGCGACTTTTAGTCGCGACACAATCACTTAGGATGTGTAGAATTACTACCGCAGAAAACTCCAGAAAACAGGCTGCTCTAACGAAATGTACTAAAATAAACAAAATTTGCCAAAAATAACGCGGAGGCATTTAAATTAGTTTCGAACGGCCAATCCCGAACAAATGCCGCGTTAAATTTCCCTATGCACGCTATCTTTTTTTTCAAATTTGCAAGGAAGAATCAAATACAGAAGAAGGACTTCCAGCAAGTAGAGAACGTTTTGCCACTTACTCTCGCATCCAAGAAGCAATGCGAACCAAAAAAGGCAGCGACTGGCAAGAAATCATTTCTAATATTATATTCCCCACAATCAAGAGAAAATTTCTCTAGCCGCAATACACTTTGTATGGCTTGCCCCTTTCCCCATTTTGCATTAACTATCGTCTTCAATTGCTCTTAGGAACGCTACTAAGAGCATTTCAAGACAACGGTTTAGGAAAAATTTGGGGCGCAAACAAAGTGTATTGTGGGGAATTAGAAAGTAATGAATATACAAACTAAATCTGATGAAAATAACTGGGAGATGTTGACGCAATTAAGAGCTTGCTACGTCGCCATCATGGAAAAAGTGTTCAACAGGTTTAAGTTTCTTCTTTTGAAACAATGTTGCTTTGGTGGTTCTTAATTCTCTATTTTGGCTGAAATCAGTCTGAATTCAACACCTGGGATCCACAAAGCCTACCAGTTGCTAAGTGGATATCATAACTTGTCATTAAAATCATTGGACGTACAGCTACTGGCAATGGAATCAGTGCTATCAGAGCAATGTGAAAATATTATTGTAGAATACTTGTTTTTGATCACATGCACATGTCTCAAATCGGACTGCATAAGGATCCTTCAGAAGTAACTGCATTTTTGTTTCGAAAATGAGAAAATGGAACCCTTCAAGACCGTATCCAGCACATTATACAATAACAGGCCATTCACCGATGCGTTTGTATTTGACTGGAACTCTAGGGTCGCCTTGATAACCTGTTAGTGGCGTCTATTGTGCTCAGTAATTGCAACTTCTACATTCAAGACATGCATCCAACTTATCTGCTGAACTGACACTGGAATTTCTTAACTAAATTTTGGATTATTCCTAGTCTGTTTCAATGGAACCTTTTGCAAAGACTACAACATAATGTTTTGTTACCGTGTTGCTGAAAGTGTCCGTTGGTACGAACGAAATGTGCCCGTACCGGAAGTGCGATGCTCCTGCTAACGGCAAAAATTGTACAACAACCAAGCACACGAGAAGAGTAGAAGGCAGGCGGGTCATGTTTCATTTACACACAGCTGGTCTACCTTTACTTGCTTCTCGACTGATCTTTTCTCGGTAAGTCAAAGGGAATAAAACGTTGACAGCCTACTCCAAGGGGTGGCCTGACCCTTGTATAACTACCTGATATTGTCGATCAAAATCATTCGATCACAAACGTTCGCACTGACCAATGGAAGAAGGCCTGCTGAAAGCATTATTTTGAGTAAAAATAGCGCACTAGAATACACTGCATTCAGTAGCATATGAATACGTTTTGTTTTTCTAAAGCAATCAAGCCGAGCAGATACAATGTGTGGTCGGCCGTCTATCCCACAGCAAGCGAAGCATGCTGTCGACAGCAAGCGAAGCATGCTGAAACCCAAAACCACAGTTTGGATTCGCCATATTAAATCCGTTAATCCATGTACATACAATTCAACTTAACAGAGTTAATAAGTTGCGAAAAGTTACCCAAGAGAAATTTACCCAGATACAACGCCGAAATGTACCGAAAAACCAACAATGACAAGGATACTTACAAACCGTGGCGTATAACACGAAAATTCCCAAATCCTCTACCTGCACGCAAATATGACGCTTCGAATTCAAGGAAGTGATTTTATATTATAAACTTGATCTTTTCAACTTCACGTTTAGAACAACTAGGTCAAAGGGTGTGGAATTTCCAAAATCGCTTGCCATGTCGACCATAACTTTATGTCGGTTTTTCGATTCTTTGTACATACAAGAAAAAATAAACGCTAAAAGGCACAGGGGGTGGGGAGTGGAGACATCCAAGTTGGCCCCTGTATTTTTCCTAAATACGACTATTTTGCGAATTTCCGAATTTGTTGTCATGCATCACTAGCTGAGAATTGTAGGATTTCAGCACGCTGCAATGTAATTGTGTAAAAGTTCAGAAAGAAAACAAAAGATAAGGTTTAAAAGCGGAATGAAGCATTTCATATCAGGATGGAATGCTCCAATATTCCGTATAGTGTTGCTATCTTTTGTGTTGGTCTTTCGTTCTATTGACTACCGAGCCAGACTTCAATGGAATAGTGACAGCATCGATCTCTTCTGTCGTGCCATTTTTTCCCGATTTTCCGGCGTCTCAAACCTGATGCCTCCCTAACCCTCCAACTCCTACACTTACTTATTTTACCCAAACAATTTAAACACAGATGAAACGCTTACAGTTTTCTCATTATCAGTTGCTTCATAATTTTTCATGGTGATATAGCGTTTGTAGCGCGTTATATAGTGATGTAACGCTGAGGGTACCATGAGCATCTGGCCAGTAGATGCGGGATGCAATAATGAAGAATGGGCCATTTACAACAAATGGTCACATGATTGATGTAGCGCCGTATAAATGGACGTAAAAGTCTATTGTTTTAACGTTTTAATTGTAAGTTGCTAATTGTAAATTTATCAATAAAAGTACTATACGTTCCAGATCTATGTGTAACTGTTAGAATAAAGCAGAATAAAATCGGACTCGATGAAATTTTAGAATTTTATACCACAGTTTTGCAAGGATTCGTCTTGTTCGTTTATTTTCAGCGTTGTATTTCATGTAAACTTCACTTGTAACTTTGTAAATTTCGTTTATCCTTTCAGTTGAATCATACATTGATCTAAATAACAACCAATTCAAGCTGTGGCATCTAGCCTTATTGCATGGCTGTAGCGGCTACGGCCGTGCACAATTAATATTTACTAAACTTGCAGCTGGATCGGAGCTGTATAAATCCCAGAGATGAAAATATCACGAATACCAGTGAAAGTCAAGATTTTGTGACCATTTGATTCCGTACTGTTCGCACAGAAATGACAGCTGTTTTCCCTCCCCTGAAATGTTCCCAAATTACGCGCTGCAAGAAGTCTAAGCCGAGTTGCTCTAAGCAAGGTTGACACTAGCCCGGACTAAATACCATGACAACCTATAAGTTTTGATAGGACTCAACCGATGGTTCGCCCTGACCATGCTTCAAGCAACACGGCCCTGATTGTTATGCTCAGTTTTCAGAGTTAGAATATGCTAGGATAAATTAACAAGGATGAAAATGTTCTGTCTTGCAAACAGCGCGGGAAAAAATTCTGCAGCGGCTTGAAAACAAAAAAAAGTGAAGCAAGGGTTTGTATGACAATCAATGGGGCGTAAGTCGAGAGCAAGGCCCCTTCCTCCCATAGGAATCCTTCTGATTTCTTATGTCCATAACAACTTCTGCTGAACGGTACGACCCTGAAAATTTACACGGCAGTATGTTTTAAGCCGGTCTGTTCATTTCTTCTTGTTCAAACTGGACAAATCACTGACAATAGAAAATGAGGTCACGTGACGAGCTGTTGCAAATGGTCTAATTGAATTTTCATTTATTTATTTATTTAGTTATTTATTTATTCTTTCATTCATTTTAGTTTCTAAGTAGCTTACTTGAACGCAAGCCTCTTCTGGTAGCGCCGAATCCTTCAGGCCTACCCTCGTGCGCAATTTAAAAGTGCTAAGATAATTATAAAATGGTAAAGAAATACGGATAGCGCGAGTAGAACTTAAAGAAATTGACTAAAAGAACACTAAAACGCTGAACATTTATCATGCTACCCTACACTGACCCGTTGGGACCAATGTGAAGTAATTTTCTCAGGAAACTGTTGACTGTGTTGCATCCGATTAGCGATCAGTCACAGACATCATTGTATAGCCACGTTTCACTTTCCGACAATTTGTTCCTTTCTTAAACTGACAAGACGTTACTGGCCAAGAGGCTTCTGGTACAACACTTTTTATATTCTATCACCTTGAACAACGTGATTGTAACACTGGCTTTCAAAAATCTTGGACAAATGTTAATTAAGTCCACATTGAAAGTGAAGAATGATCATCGCAGTTAATTTTCCAATGTAAGCAATTGGAAAGGAGAAGCCTGAAAAAATCAGGGCTTCAACGGGATTCGAACCCGTGACCTCTGCGATACCGGTGCGATGCTCTACCAACTGAGCTATGAAGCCACACATTGGAAGCGAGGTCAATTTAGTGAGTTCATATCTCCCGTGAGGAGTGAAATAATGTGAAGTATATATGAATAATTCATATGCATGTGAACTGCGGTTGTAGATGAATTCTCCTTTCCAATTGCTAAAATTGGAAAATTAACTGCGATGATCATTCTTCACTTTCATCTACACTCCGCAGTTCACATATGAATTATTTCATATATACTTCATATTATTTCACTCCTCACGGGAGATATGAACTCACTAAATTGACCTCGCTGCCAATGTGTGGCTTCATAGCTCAGTTGGTAGAGTATCGCACCGGCATCGCGGAGGTCACGGGTTCGAATCCCGTTGCAGCCCTGATTTTTTCAGGCTTCTCCTTTCCAATTGCTTACATTGGAAAATTAACTGCGATGATCATTCTTCACTTTCATCTACAACCGCAGTTCACATATGAATTATTTCATATATACTTCACATTAAGTCCACATTATTTGTTAACTTCAAGCCCAGCGAACACTTTTTCAACCTCTTCTTCAGTACAAATTAAGACAAAGATAACTTAGCTGGATATCGTTGAAAGCGGTAATTAAAAGTACTCAACAGGTCTGCCAAACACGGAGAGGACGAAACTGTTAAACCAGCTTTGGTGGCGGGACAACAACCGTTGACCCCATTATATTCAATGCAGCTTGGCACACTGGATGTTCTGTATACGCTCAGGTAAACGTCGAACACAAACCCCTCAAATCCTTTTCAGCCACAAGGACGGCCATACACAATTTTTCAGGTAAAAAGAAGTTTATTTTGATATGATATGTGATTATAATAGCAGTACATGACGATATCACAGAGCTTATCGATATTATATGAAAGATATCGAAATCAACGGCCACTCATTTGGCATGGGTGCCCTATGCTAAAAAGTAACTTCATGATGCCAATATAATTTTGGAATTTCATACGTATACATTTATGCATAAAACGAGATTTCACAGCTCTCCGTTTTCCATATACGAATTCAGACTCTCTGTTTTCCAGATAGGAATTCAGGATCTCGAGAGAAAAGTTTAAGCAAATTCAAATTTAAGAACTGCTGGCCAAAGTAGCTTGACCGTGAAAGTGTGTGTTTAATTTTGCTTTTGTTGACTTCCTTGTATGTTTTGCCAGTGAGATTGATGTTTAAACGGACTGCAAAGGGGCAGTATATTTCTTTCCTTCTGGTGAACAGACATCAGCCTGCTTGTTATGAGTAAAGAACACTCTGAAGTGTGTTATTCTATAGTTGATTTCCAAGTGCATTACTTTTACATAACATCAAATATAATAACCCAACGTAATCACGTGAGTCTATTAACCATGACAACTTATCATAACACTGCCTTTGCTGCTTTGCATTGCAGAGGAAATCACCGGGCCCTACTGTGATGTTTGCAAAAGCAATGGCGCCGGAGGAAAGAAGGACCAGTCGCAGACAGTATTAGTTATACGAAACAGTATTGATATCGACATCCCGGCTTTAAAAACTTCCTCTTTGCATTGCACAGTGCTTGGCAAACCAAAACATGCCAGCACTTACTCTAATCCGGCCTATCAGTGTTTTCAAATTATGTCGGTTAATCAGGGGTAAATCTTCATTACAATTTCTGACAAGAAATGGATATGACAAAATTCTCGGTTGAACAGACCTAACATTACCTATGACGAAATCCCTTATTTAGGCATAACACTTTCAGTTGTGATTGATGCCTTAGTTAAGGTTTTAAATGGGATGGGCTCATATAACCACTCTATGACACTGACCCATTTCAATTATATAACTGTATGAAGTTCTTATCCAATGCCATCTTTACAAGATAATTGAGAGTGCAAAATACAGCAGTTTGTAAGCCAAACACACTACGGTTGGGAAATTTGTTTATTGCTTAGTTCGCTAGGGATCCGGTTAGCTTGCCCATTTCACTACTAATAATGGGTTAAATGAGTCACGTTTAATTATACCGACTTATAAACTGGGTTGAAAAACGATATTTTGAATGCGCCTTTTGGTGCTGTTACACCATGTGCAATGCTTCGTGCAACCTGTCTCGTAGCTTTTCCCGCTACGCCATGGCAAGACATGTTGCACAAGACATTGCCTAGTGTCACATACCTTTGCAACGGTTGGGACTCGTAGCGAGACAAGCAGGACAAAAAATTAAAGTGGAAAGTATACGTTAGTTGTCAGTGTAAGTGTCTGCTCCTACAACAAGCAATTAGGCATGAAAGCTGAAAGGTCCATATCGATTTTTTGGGTCTAAAGGGATTCATTCTTTTCGATCATGTCATCCTCCTGGATATAAGCGTTTTTCCTGCTCATTTGTTCCTCTTGCGTAGCGTACATATCCCCGATTTTGTTCCGGTTCATGAGTCGCCGCGCGATGCGATATTTCACAAAGAGAACAGCCAGAGCTATGATAGCAATGAGACCAACTGCGCCAGCACCAGCTGCCCCACCAATCAGAGCCACTTCTTGTTTATTTTTTCCAGTGTCTAGGATTGTGGAAAAATGCACAAATTACAATCGAACGAAAACCAACTAGGCCATGTCAATTGATAATGATTATCCCAGCAGCTGACACCAAGGCATCCGTTTCGATATTTGAAGTCAGCACTTGAGGAAACCCTGTTCACTGTATACTTTTCCATATGCCTTAAATTTGCTAATCCGGTGACAATTAATAAAAGTAACTTACCTGCCGTCTCTATCTTCTTGATCACTATCGGACCAGTTGAGAGAATATGCGTTTTCGTGCTTTCTTCGTTTCCTTTGTCCTCGTTATTACCAGTTACATCTCTTCTCTTTCTTCTCTTGCTGCTCAGACAACTTTTTTTGCACCTGCGGATCGCAAGGCTCTTTGATTAAGGCCAAATCAAGAGAAAATAAGTTTCTTTCGGTCAAACTAAATCGTCGCAACCTCCCTGCTTTTGCAACCAACTCATCTTTAAGACTGAGTTTCACTTTGAATGCAACGAAATTGAGCTGGACTATAAATTATATCTATTTGGACGGTGCGCTTAAAATTTTGCTGTCTTGATTCTTGGTCATGAAAAATTAGAAGATGAACACAAGAACAACAAAATATTTAAACGAATTTGACCAGCAACAAGGATTAAGCGAGGAACATATTCGTAAGGACTAAACGATCATTGAGAACAAGCGTTCATCACCTTGTATTGTTGCCGTTGAGGTGACAGGCCAACACTTCACAATGGAAGATAACCGTGTCGTAGTCGTCAAAGAATCTGAACGTTTTGAACTTGAATCGTTGCAAGCTTGCTTTAGGATTATAGCTGTAATCCAGTGTTGTATCTGTAGGGCATCTGTTATGTGAAACGTTCAATTAAATTAAAAACAGGTCAAAAAACAAAAACAAACAAAAACAAAACAAAAGCCAAGAACAAACGAAAAATAATATATTTCTTTTAACTACTTTTATCTTTAAACAAAGAAAATTATAAGACAATTTAAATGCGCGTAAGCAGTAAAAAGACGTCGTGGTTCATTGTTGTGGTGTTCAAACCTGCCGACACTTACCTTGCTAGGGCTTAATCATTTACTTAATTTTTGTAATTTTCATCAGATTATTTTGTGAATTCTTTTCTTCCATTGCGGGATTCTTCAATTGCTAAACAAACGATAACGTTCAACTTCTCCATTTGCTTATACTAGTTGGCCCAGTGACTGCAAATTGTTGTTCGTTAACAACTAAGAAAGGTGGTACTAACTAAGACATTTGATACAGGCAGTATCTATCAAGTCACTTTACAATGCGAGATCTTTAGAGCTATTCTTTACTGGGCGTGCTTGGAGGAGAAAAAAAAAACTAATATGTTTTCCACTGCTGATACATACCCATTGCGTATGATGTTGTAGTATGGCCAGGAGTAATAAGACTCATATTTGGTTGCTCTACAGTTCTCAGCCATTATCACCAACTCAGCACTGGATTCCACACTGTATTCAACGTATACATACTCGTCGAGACCCATTTGTATTGGGTAATTACTGTGTGGTGTGGCATATAATGCACTCTTGTAGAAGTCCATTCTAAAGGTGAAATTTCCATATCCCCCTGTGGAATGGAAACGTGAAAACTGCGTCTCATAGCATGTCACTTAAAAAAAAAGGTTTAAATACTCTAATTCATTTGAAAAATTTGGATGTTTATTGTTTTTCCACTGAACAAGTATCAGTGATCATACATATTTTAAAAAGATATGCTTTCAAGTTGACTCCCATTAGCAAGGCACTGTACAAGGAGAGCGAATGTATTGCATCAATTCTCCATCAGATTACAAAAGGTAGGCAGAATTGTCTTCAACAATTCTTTTGTGTGTTCTGGTGGATTTACCTTCAATTTCATGGACGATGTTTAGAGGTTGGAAGCTGATTGCTAAGAATCGTCGTCTGGAGAAACTGCAGTAAAATGGAAGGTTGATGTCGTGCGTTCGCGTGATTACATAGTCAATAACCACTGCATCCACTCGAATTTCATTCCAGAACATTATGTTTTCCTGTGTTTCGTTGACCAGTGTTCCACAGCCATTTAACAGGGTACTAATGACCAAGTGAGTGGAATTCTCCGCGGCCCTGTGTAAAGTTTACAATTGTCACTGGAATCACTGAATCTTTAAGAAAGGAATGCAATTGACTATCTTTGTATATCTTGGGAATGACGTGCCTGTACTTAATTCACAACTTTAATTAATAATAACAACAAGCTCCTAAACATCTTTAATTATTAAAAAATTCTTAAAAAAAATAAAAACTTCTAGTGCCCACTCATACAGCTCGATATTATCCACCACTTGAAAGTTGTGCGTCCGAAATACTACACATACTCAAGAGTTCTCCGATTCTGCCTTTAGGCTGTGGATTAGAACATTTGTCCACGAAAGCATACGTATCCTAAAGGAAATGTTCCCCGGCTTTGGTAATTAACGATGTAAATTTTAATCAAAATACATTGAAACGCATAAAATATTACAGAAAGTAGGTCTCGGCAAGAAGTTATAAGGATTTCTTGACCTTTTATAATTTCTTCTTTATCGTTTTAAATGTCCTTATGATATACCTACGGCAGACTTTCGTAGTTATAAGTCTGAACCTCCTAAATGAGCAAGTGCTCCCTGCGAGACACTCCAATTCCTTATTGTCCATATTGAATAAACTTGAAACTCTATGATCAAGCAATTTCGTCCAATTGCAACATCATAAGCTTTGGGTGGCTAAAAGGTCAAACATTTCTTCACAACACAAAATTTTGGATAAAAAAAAATGTTTGGTCTTGATCAAACATATTGGGCATACGTTGAGAAAGGCGAGCGAAAGGTCAAACTTCTTCATCCACCACAATTTTGGACGAAAATGTTTGCCGGATCGTTCAGCCGGGGCCAAAGAGTAAAACATTCTCCGGCGATTTCAAGATACTGAACGAATGTTCTCCTCAATACACGTACATTTATTTAAAAAAAAAACTTTCTCGAGCTGTTCACATCTTAGGAATGAGAGACAGAATGCACTTTATGAACGCTTACGATAAGCAAATCGAGGCTCTAATTTAACATGGGGGACTTACCTGCATGAAGAATAGCGTAGGCGTAGATTGTTCACGGTAAAGTATGGGAATGTCTGTTTTTCCATGGACACGGTCATGTTCGTCTCAGTGCAAGTAACAGTCACCCCAGGCTCTAAAAATGAATAATGGAGATGTTTAGTCAACTTTATATCACATATATACGATAGTTTGTAAAGAAAGTGTCTGTCTGTCTGTCTGTCTGTCTGTGTTTATCTAACTGGGTTAATATAATAATACAATAACTTCAAAGTAAGACCTTCCGAGCGCAAGCCCGTTTTTTAGAGCCTGTCTGGTTTAGCTCGGCTCTCGAAGACGTTCGCAGTATTTATGTTATCATTTCACAAGGATTTGTTTTGTCAGTTTTTGGTTTTGTTTGTTTGTTTGCTTGCTTGTTTTTTGTTCTTGTTGTTGTTGTTGTTGTTGTTTTGTTTTGCTTTTTTTTTGTTTCGTTTTGTTTGTGATTTTATCATAATTTTTTTTTTAGGGGGAGGGGGGCGCTTAATTACAGCCTAGACGCCCATGGACACTGGTTTTAACAAACAACACGGCTTGCCCCCCTACCGGTCAAAGCCGGATGTAGAGAAGGGCAGTGTTAGCTCACTTAGGCTCTTTTGGAGACAGGTCGGGTAACCCCAGTGTATGGGGTTTTCTTAGCAGGAGGCTAGGATCAACGACAGCCCCGTTTTACGATCAAAATCTACAGATGTGCTTACCCTACCACCCGCCACATCCTTGCGTGCTTGGCAAACGCCAGCATCTCGAACGCAGTAGAAAACATTGAAAAGGTTGTCCGGGGTTGAGGAGCTGTCCCTACCAGAGCGTTTATACGAGGCAGTTGTGCTATAGGTTACGATCAGCTAGAGTTACCCTAATGACAGGGTAACCGATACTGCTTAGTAAAGTCCTCGATGAAGAAAAGAAGAAATTTGCAAGTGCGAAGGTAATCTTCTTGCTGGGGGTAACCATAGCAAAAGGGTCACCCTACTTTCTTGTAATTTTAAACAGGGTCTTAGATAGGTACAAGGCAGACATCTAAAACGGAGTGAAAGGCTCGAGCCGGACTTTTAGCCAGGGTCGGCTGAAAACAGCATGACGAAGAGATGCAAAAACTGAACACTTTAAGTCTCATCTGTGAGAGGTTAAGGAACTGCTAGGGAAGTAACGATTCAGTTTGGAGATGTCCAACTGTCTGGACTATTTTGGAAGGAAACATCCCGAAGACCCTTTCAATATAAATGCGCGTTATTGACCGAGCGTGAGGTCAAGACGGATGGATATTGGCCAATTTTTTTTTCTTCTTATTTGTTTGTTTTTCTCTTTGCGTTTTTATCGGCCGAGATAGAAGTCGAAGCCATAAAAACGCAAAAAGCAAAAATGTTTTCTTTGTTTTGACTGTCTTCTGTTGCCTTTTGCCACTCCGTTGCCTACATTGTTCAAAAGTTACGAACTTGTTGCTACTGCTGTTAATATTATTATTAATATTATTATTTTCTTGTGCTGTAACAAACGGGCAGTCCCCGCTCGGCTAGCCAATCAGAGCCTGAGATACAATAAAACTGTGAACTGCATGACTGCAATCCCCCCCCCCCCCCCCCCCCC